>JAQFXN010004114.1:0-10130 GCA_034693365.1 Liacarus xylariae
AAAATGTAAAAGTTTTTTAATCAGTTATCAACAGATTAATTGATTCAAAACTTGATAAACACTTTAAGATTTGATAAGCAGATTAGCAAAATATTTATAGTAATGTTCAAGGACGGTTTACTTTTATAGACTGTACTTTATAAAAAACAATAATTTGCTTTTTGTAGAATTACATGAAATATAAACTAATTTCTTATATAATTATTGGAATATATATATTCTTATCTAATCTTTTGGTTTGATTTTTATTTTGTTCCTCAACATATTGAGCTATCATCGATATAAAGGAAAGTTGTTATCTGTTATTATAGATAATCTTCAACTCATATCAGAGATTCTATGTCATAGAACTATATTTATTATTAATAGGGATGGCCAATGCGAAATACCCCCTGCCTCCTAAAAATGATCAAAATTTGACAGTTGAAAAATACTCCACCCTATACCCCCTGTGATTTTTAGGCTCACTATACCTCTTGATTTTCATCCTTAACGCACCCCTAACTATTAAGTAATATTAGTGTTTTTATCTGTCGTTCAGATAATTATTTTCTTTGCTTTTATTATCAAACATTAAAGTTTAAAACAATTCTCAAATGATTGACAATTTTACAAGCAATAATATTGTAAAAGCGCAATATCTATATAATGAATAGCTATATATACTAAAAATATTTTTCATACATAATAAAATCTGAATGCTAATACGAAAAAATAGAATTAAAATTTTAAAAGCTTCCGAAGACTTTGAAAACCAGCGAATTTAAGTTAGCAAAAAGAAAATCCAAAAACGTGTTAAAAAGATAAAATTTTTCTACAGGTACATTATATAAATATGAGTTTGTCTGCCAAGTCTAAATCAGTCTTTTAATAAATAGAACATCATAATAATTAGTAAAATAATTTCACTCAATTAAACATTTAGTTTTTTTAAAAAAAAGATGAAAATAATTAATAAATAAAATGAACATATGTTTGAAAATTAATACTAAATAAATAATATAAATGAATAGCATGTTTTGATTATAAAATAAAAATAAGCATGTTACTTTTCAATTCAGCTTTTTGAGCTTTGATTACACCTATTACTATTTGAGCAATGATGAAGAGAACAAATTGTAAATATCTTAATCTCAAAATTATTTATGCAATCATTTCATTAATCAATTCAAAAAAAAGTAATTAAAAATCAATTTCCAAAAATTTAACACTTATTTACTTTATTTGAATTTTTCTGATTTGCAGTTCATATGAATGATACGAATGAAAAAAGAAATGAAAGGACTGATAATTTTCCGATTTTTTATAGTCCATTGTATACCACATACGAACAGACGTCTCCACTATTTGATGCAAACAATACCGATAATGAATTTTTACGTCAAAAGTACATTAATAGACTTTATAACAGGTATATTATGCTCAGACCATTGTTGGGTCCATACTTGGAGTCGGAGACACTGGAAGATGAAAGTGAGAGGTCTGATGAACACGTCTGGCCTCTAATCGATTCCAAAGTAAAGACATGTAAGCCAACGCCTAAACCAAAAGCCTGTCCACAAAAAGTTACAGAAAGTGTCACTTCTGTTGAAGATGTGATCTCTCATGCAATGAGTACTGTAAATTCCAACTATACTAAAAAAGAGGAGGAGGAGGAGGAAGATGTAAAGAAATTGAAATATGAAGCACCGGATGATTTGAAATTTGAATACGAAGTCAACTTTGAAACTACTGAACCACAAACGACTGAAAGTTATGTCGAAAATAAATCATTAAATATACAAAATATTTCATTAAATCAGTCCAACACTTCTTGGCCAACAGATAGGGATAACTCTACAAATATAACAGAAAATGTCACTGAAAAGCCTCATTTATTACTTATATCTATCTTAATTGGTCGGAGAATAGTCTTGATTGGAGGTTATAATTCAAGTAATAGTTTGAATAGCAATTCGACTAAATCTGTAAAAACTACTAAAACTCCAAAATCATTGGCCAATACTTCGCCGACACATAGAACAACACATAAATCAATAAAACCTAATGTGAGGGCAGATAGTCCTGTCAATTATGATTTGCCCCCACTTGAGCCCAAACAAGTGTTTAATATGTTTCCAACCGATTCTATGCCTTTAGGACCGATTACACCAATCACTGCTGCTATACCTGAAGACATCGAAATAAAGAATCCAATCAATGATATCGAGATAGAATCGCAAGAGATAAATGAGACAGTTCAAATTAAATAGCTGTGAAATAGAGCAGTAATTCGTAATTAGTTATTTATAGTTAAAATAAAACTTACTAAAATTGCCCTCAACATATGATTCATCAAGATCATAACCCTAATGTAAAGCTATTTACCGATAAAATAGTTGACTTTCCTTGCTCTGGTTTTATGCAGGTAAAATTGATTTTATAGATTAGTGGTGGATGCTAAAATCATAGTGTTTGACTTGTGAATAATCAGGTGTACAGTCGAGTAAAATAATAAACTGTAATAACATTTTCTTAAATAAATTCTTAATGAAGACAAATATTGAAACAAAAATATATTTTGTAATCATTTAATATATTTGCATTAAGAGAACAATATTCAATAATACAATGGTTTATTCTTATGAGCCGAAAACAGCAAAAACGAGTTTCGTTTAAGGAGTTAAATAAGTATTGGTATACAACTTTCACTGCATAGCGCAGTCTAAGCATTGCTAACAGATTAGGTGTATTGCTATGAAGACAACGTCTAAGCATTAGCTATAGATTAGGTGTATCGCTGTGAAGCCTGCAATCATTTGAGACTCGTTTTCGGGTCCTATGAAAAGTGAATATATTTAATTTATTTTATCAAAATAAGTAATTGCCATATTTCACAAAATACTATTTTAATAGACAAAAATTACTGTATACTAGGATTTGGGATTTGAATAAAATTAAAATAACTTGACAATTAATTTAAACTACTGCTGAAAACCATACTGTTAATGAGTAAATAATTCTACCTTTGATCTATTTTCCAATATTTGTGAATTAAAATTGAATTCTTAAAAGTTGAATTTATAAAAATAACCTTAAAATGAACAAAAATTTTAATTTTAACAGGTTATATTTAGTTAAGAAAAGATTGATTAGTTACAGTATATCTAAAAATAACATTTATGGAAAAACACTCTTTGTCAAATTGTTAATTAATTTTATTATTCTTACAGTTTTTTGATTCCAATTAATTTTATATGACACCAATATAAATTTATTATTGTTTACTTCACAGACATTATCAAAATATCAATAAAACAATTAAGCGCTTATTAATATCTAACTCGTAAGTGTATAAGTCATTTAAAAAATTAACAAACTTTTAAATTGAATAAATATTTTAATGACAAAATAGTAAAAATGAAATGTTTTTTTTGCGATAAAATATATTTTAAAACTGATAAAAATAACAACAAAAAATCCATCAAATAAATTATACAGAACGTTTATTTCATTAAACTCTGAAAACCAAAGATTTTATAGATTTGGCCAGATATGCATGGCTATAATTAATGCTAATTTGATACCACAATATAAACCAATTAGGAATAGCGTAATATTCATTACAATAGTCTTCACTTTTTCAATGGTTGTGATTAATTCGTCATTTTTCTCTTTATTGAAATTTACTACTTTATCGATCACCAGGTCTTCACTCAAATCCATGATTACAAACAAATCGACAAATACTGTAAATACTAAAGATACAGGCTTATTTTGAAAAAATAAATATGGTCTGTATTTCAGAAATTTTTCATAACTTATTCATTAGATAAAAAAAAATTCAATAAACACTCATATTTTCAGTTCATAAAACTACAGTATTTTTATAATGCATTGATTACTATTTGATTTATTCATCAGCTTTTGAATTACTCAATGATATAATCAATGATATCATAATTCATTGTAAAAATATTTTAAAATATAAAACTCAATGAGAATCACATTTCAAAAATGCGTATACAATATAAAAAGCCTTTATAATAAGTCATAACTACTATAGTGGTGTACAATATGTGCAATTTGTTTTTTTAACAACTCTATTAACACAACTTCTGTTTACAATTTTTATTATATCCTATAGAATAAGAAGTTCGGTTTCGGTCGAGACTCAGACTTTTAGTTTAAAATCTAATCAAGCAATGCAAGTTAGTTGTGCTAGCATAAAACACTTTTAAGCTAAACATTGAGGGGTAAATATGACAGTAAAATCAAGGGTATTTCGTCAATTCATCTATAAATAGTTCTAATTCAGGGATAGCAAAAATATCCCCTGACGTCACAATAAAAAATTTCATTTTTTCAATCAATACCTTATGACCTTATGATTGCCAATTTTTCAAAGCATATCACAATCACTCGTCGCGTCTGTCTGTCTATTATTGTTAAATTTGTATAATTTAAGTCTATAAAATTGAATCTTGGTTGTATATATTGTATGAACTAAACAATTATATGACCACACAATAGTCTGAAGGTCAGCAAAACAATCTGAACTTTCAAAAAACATCATCTTAGTTTACGAATTTAGCAATGTCTAATCTTCCATAAGTTAAATGAAAACATTGAATTGAATTTATGCATTCAATACTTTTGCAACGAAATAAGTGAACGAATTATTTGAACCTTTGTTTGAAAGATTGTTAACGATAGCACTGTTTAATATTTTGATTTTGTACTAGTTACTAAATTTGTCTGCTTTAACATTTGTGTTTTTAAAATATCAAATGGATTTTTTCATTTAATAGTAAATATTTATAAAATTTTATATTTGTCTAAAGTTTTGATAACAATATTACAAAAGAGGTTGACAAGGATTTAGGTTAACTAAATTAGCAGAAAGCAGGTTTTTAACATTCTACACTGATATTTCATATTTGGCTATATTTATTCTTACAAGTTAGATTTTCGTGAAGCAGATTTCGACTACCATAGTTCAAATGTCCAAGGAATAACTTTAAAATACTTCAAAATATATTGCACCAAAAAAGTTCTGTTTTATACCTGTGGCATAATTTTTCAGATTTCTCCAAAAATAGCAAGAAAATTGAAATTTTTGATCAAAATTGTAAAATATTAAGTAAATTGTTCAGGGTTGAGGATAGAAAAGTTCAGCCCAGAATACCCTTTGGTTTTGGCCGATACTCTCCTAGGCCGATTGAGAGATAACCCCTATCACCTATAGCAATGTTGAGAATAATCTGTGAAATGTTGTCTAATTTCTAGATAAATAACAAAACTTTATCAAATTCTACTAAATTCTTATAGAATTCACTATGATTTGCCTAAATTCTGTCAAATTCTGTTGAATTGTTACAGAATTGTCGAACTTCTTTAAATTACTTCATTTTTAAGTAATTTCTGCAAGAATTTGACGATTTCAAAATACTGGACTTCCCTGTTCAAAATTTGGCAAAACTTGTGACGTCACAAGCAGTATATTAATACCAAAACAAAATATCCCCTCACGAAATTTCTTCCTTTCCCCATCCCTGAAATTGTGTAAAATTACAAATTATGCTATATTCAGGGTTATTCAAAATTCATTAGGTGTTACGTTGTAAAATTCGATGAATTTCCAAAAAGCCTGACTAATATCAAGAAGAATTCAAATAGTAGTTTAGTGACTAACTAATAAAGAAGTCATAATCAAGACTAACAGAAAGATGCTTTCCTTATGATTAAACTTTACTGCACTACAAAATTTAGATACAATTTTAAATTAATATTCTAAATCAAAATATATTTAAAAAATAGGATTATCAAAATATTAATATTTTGATTTTTTAGAGTTTAGTTCTAGGATGACTTAAATTTTTTAGGGTATTAATAAAGCCTAATGTAATTTAATTTTTATAAAGATTAAATTATTTTCTATTATTCCAAAAGTTTATTACTATATGTATTTCCATTTCAATTAGATTTGTCTGAAAATGAAGTCAAATACACATTTGATCGATCCGATATAATATGACTTATAGGGTTTTTACATCAATATGTAGTATTAATCCATAAACATTTTTGGACAAGACCCAATAAGTGTATCGCTATATTATATCGTATCCGTCGTTCTCACTGCCGCTGGGTCAATCCCTGGGACACTTTACTATTAACAAAAATCAACTCATTTCATAAAATCACACAAATTGTGTATTAAGTTTAGTTTATAACTGACTGGCTATTTATTGAACATTAAAAAAGTTTATTAAAATGGGCCATTGGTCTGAAATGGGAACCGTAGGTTTAGTTAGTTATAAAATATTGCTCAATCTATTAATAATCTTGAAAAATTAAACTATCATTTGTTAAGCATTAGTAAAAGTATTTTTCAAATTATATAGATTTGAATTTATTTTCAACTGTTAATCATTTGCTAACTCTGGAGTTTTCGACTGCCTTATTTTATAAAGTGAAAACATGAACATAAAGTAGCACTTACATTTCAATGCACAGTACAACAGTTGAGCATATGTGTGAGTAACTACAGACTGTACTAGTGATATCATTGAAAAAAATGAATGGACTTATATACACACTAGTTTAGCATTAACGTTACGTTTGAGTTAAGAGTTTGTAGCCCTGATCATAAAACCCTTATGAAGCAATCCTTAGCTCTAAAAAATGAAAATTGAAAAAATAATCATAATTCTCTTATCAATAAACCTTTCTAATGTTAAGTACAGTTAAACAGTTGGCATTTGTACAATGCAGTAAAGTTCGTAAAGCACTTTTCTGTCTATCTTTGTCATAACAGATACACTGATCATATATTTTTCGAGTGAAATAACTAAATTAGAAGTTTAGGATACACAATTTTGAATTTAGTTTTGATCAGCAATGATATCAGGGGCTGTAATCAGATAACAGATTGAAACTGAATCATATCTACTAATACAAACTCTAAAGATTTCAATGGAGTTCAATAGAGTTTGTATTAGTAAATATGATTCAGTTTCAATCTCTTATCTGATTAAAGCCCCTAGATCACATCACTGATTTTGATATTTATTAATACAATTTAGAATATAAAATACATTTCTTCCTATTTCTGGGATTAGTTGAGATTTCAAACGAAAAAGAAAATTCTTTAAAACATGAAAGAGAGTGAGCAGGGAACATTGAAAAACACGACTTGAAGGACTAACCAGAACCAGAATAGCAGAGGTCCTGCTAGAAATAGTTTCTTAATATCTCAGCGTGGCATCAGTGGTGAAATGGTATGAACTCTGTTATTGTTTAGAGTTATTTGAAGTGTATTTCTGAAACAATTATTATGAAATATGTTTTTTAAGTGTCTTTTGTTTATTTCATAGTATTTTTTATCAAATGACTTATGAATTAATACATTTAATCAGCATATAATCAACTATTGTGTAGTATTTTCTAATTTTAAAAAGCTGTGTCCTTTAGGATTGTGCAACGATTTAACAACATTTTCCTAATTCTCAATGAAATTAAAAAGTCTTCTTTTGTTTATTGAAAATTGTGGTCAAACCACACACTTATTAAATTATGTAAAATGATTTAAATATAGAATTCAAATTAAACTCAATGTCGAAAATGTGTATTTTAATAATTTAGAGTTAATTCAGCAGATAATACAGTAATCAATGATTACCAAAGGTGAGCAAAAAAGTGCTTACAATCAAAAAAAAAGTGTACGAAGTTAATTTAATGAAAAAATCCTGAGAATGCAGTTAAAAGGTTTTTATTTAAACAATATTTAAGTTTTATAACACGAACTTAATTAACGGCTAACAATTAAATTATAACAGAATTAAAACATTTTAACTGTATTTCAAACTTAATTCTCTAATTTGAGGAACGCTCACATTTTTTAATTGTAAGCACTTTTTAGCACTTTTTTTTCTTAACTCTGCTTATGAGTCATAACCAGAGTTGAGAAAAAAATTGCTTTCAATTTAAAAGTGAGCGCAACGTAAATTTAATGAAAAAGTCTGAGAATTCAGTTAAAAGGTTTTTATTTAAACAAATTCTGAAATAAATTTTATAAATTTTTTCTTAATGCGATTCAATTCATACTATAATTTCAAATCAATAAAACAAATTGAAAATTATCTCTAAGTTTATAAATATAAGTCTAAAACAAATTAGATTTGAATTAAGTTAATATTAATTAAATTAGTTTATTAACACTTGTGAAATGATTGGCTATAAACTCACAAACATTATTAATTCCATGTGCCAGACATGTTCACTGCTTTATCTACTATTGGAGGGTTTCCTATGACAACAGAGAATAGGATTTAATTGTTGTTAACTCCGAATCGCTTTCTATTCACTGATTGATTTTGTAAATTTAAAAATTTTTAAAAATTAAATCTAATAAATCTGTCGATAGTTAAGGGTTAATAGAATAAAATTTATTGTATTATTTCACTAAATCAAACCTATATGACATGTGTTCACTGAAGTGCCAAAGTTTAAATTAAGGAAATACTGCATCTATTTTTGTATCCTTTATTGTTGAAAAATAAAGTAATTATTTTTATATTTACTGCAAATCAAAATGAAAATTGAGAACAAATAGTCAGAAAATGTTTGATAGAATGAAATTCTAGACAAAAATCTTTTAAGAAATTAATGAAAAAATTGTGCTGTCTTTCTCTTTCTCAATATTTATGAATTAGATTAAGCATTGCCTTCACTGAATAATTTAAGTTCTATTCTCTTGAGATAACTTATGTCAATCTGTTGTATGAGTTATACACAAATGAGTTGTATTCGTGTTGTCATGGCTTAAGAGAATGTCAGGCATTAAATTGAAAATCATTTATAATTGTTGTAAATTTGTTCAGAAATAAGTCTTTATAAAGACAAGAACTGAAAGAACAAACTACAACAATGCACTCTTACAATAGATTCTCCTATAAAGTGAATCGATTTTAGAATTAGCACGATCAATTCATATATTTTATCATCAATGCTTTAAAACTCTTGAACATATTTCATCTTCTCTTATGCTCTTAAATGTTGAGATCAATGTTATGTTTGAAGACTTAAAATTTGTGATTAAACTTGGACTGAAGTGCACTCGACTAACAGTAAATCTTAAGTACAAATTTTATGTATACACTAAAATCCCATGTATAACACGCACCCGTGTATAACAGGTACGGCTTATGCTTATCTTACTTTGGATTTCAGACAAATCGGGATAGGGTTTTTGGTTAAAAATGAAGAACTTAAGCTACTTATTAGCAAGATAATCATTATAGCTGCTAATGCCAATAGGAAGAAGATTTTTTGGGGGAGCAAAGTGTTAAATAAGTTCAATTTTTGAACCTTTTTAGAGCTAATCCATGTGATCTATGGAAACAATTTATATATTTTTACAAACCTCATACAAAGACGAGTTCAACGATAGTGACAAAGATTACAGAGTATGACAAAGATCTGGCCATTATCATCGGGATCAGATCGTCGCTGGCCAAATAACGCCGAAGAATGGGTAGCATACCATAAACTTCTATCTTGGAAGAGGTTTACAAAAAATTATCTGATGTGCGACATAGATCAGCTCTAAAAGTGGTTTATAATTTCAGGTTTTGATGTTTTATACCCCCATTAAACTCCTTACACCTCCCATTAGCGCAAATTTTTATATTTTCCATGATCAGCAGACATAGTAAAATAATTCCAGTAGTAGTAGATAATAAGTAGGATAATAAACCAAAAATCTCTAAAAATTCATATAGGATTTGTCTTTACTCCATTGTTAAGGGTGCACAATTTATTGATGATAAACATTTATTCAAAATGAGAAATAGGTGACAAATTATCATCAAATGCCATAGTCGATATAAGAGAGCCATTCAAAATTCATCATAATTCTAAATGAATTTACTTTAAAATTTATATCATATTTACAATATTCTTGTATATTTCAAAATAAATCAATTTTAATTTTCATATCTGAATGATAATGTTTTATGTATAATGTGCACCCTTATATTCACAAAACATGTACAATACCTTTTTTAAAAACTCAACACCTGATGCCAGCTATCATATCTATCCAGATTAGCTTTATGGATTAAATCTATATCGATGCTAGCAATAAAGAT
>JAQFXN010004115.1:0-10129 GCA_034693365.1 Liacarus xylariae
AAGCACGATCTTAGACTACTCGCACTATAAATTAAACTAAGTCTATAATTCATAATTTAGTTTTATCGATGAAAAAAACGATATAATTATGTAATTGCTAATTCCGGTGGAATTACCAAATATTAAATAATGTACTGAAAATAATTTAAAAAGAAAACATTATTGATTAACAATATATGGACAATTGAAGATAGGATGGATATCGTGTCCAATTTAAAATGATCCGCGACTGTATATTCATTAAAAAAAACTGGTGCGTTATATATCAGAGATTTTAGGGTAATGTTATTTAGATTTTGTTGAACTCTTTTAATGCCATTTGAATGAATGAATGAATTCTCCATTCGTTCGAATACTGTCTCTAATGTCTAAACGTCTATTACTTTTGATGCGCCGGTAGAGCACTTACAATATAATTCTCACTCCACTCTATTATCTCTCCTATCAATTAAGTTTTGAAGCGAATTATCTTAAAATAACCTTGATCTATACAGATTAAGAGAATTACAAACGAACTTAACTAAGAAGTCATTGCCATTATTCTATCCATAATTATTACATTGAATACAGTCATGTCATTCAATGCAAAAGTAGGTTCTCGTGATTTAACTTATGCCCGAATTATATTCTATCAAATAATTCATATATCTCTAGAATATTCTATTCCCTATAATTTTATATCCCGATTTAGCAGAAAAAAATTTCAGACAATGTTTTTTTTTATAGAATAAATTAAATTCATATTAAAATGATTGCAAAAAATTGTTGTGTTTGGCGTTAACTAATGGGCGTTAGTCAAGAATCCCAGACTTCACGCATTGGGTTACTCTTGCATGAAATGACACAAACAGTACGACATATTGATTAAACAAGAATAAAATAATATTCTTGATTGAAATTCTAGCAGGCTGATAGCAATTTAAGAGCTCCTTCCGCCCCATCAAATCTTATTTTTTATTTGAACGACTCTGGAATAGCGATGAAAGCGATGTTGGCTTTGAAAATATGACTTAACTTATATAAGTTTATAGATTTATAAATTCTCATTATTTAAGTTATTAAAGTTACTATATTAAAATCATCAGTTGTTTCCAAGTGGGTATAGCCAAAATACCTCCCCTGAGTTTGATATTTTGTAAACTACCCCGTGAACTTTTGCCCCGTAGGCAAAAAAAAATGTATTTTTATCTTACTCTACGCATTTTGATATTTTGAATATTTTTATACCCCCCCCCCGTCTGATTTTTTGAAAAATTTTCTCAAATTCCCCCCTGACTCGGCCGACCTTGACTACCCCTGTTGAATATTCAATTTGAATATTGCTAAAAATAGATTTCATACAATCAAATTGAATCAATTTCTGATCAAAATCTTGTAAGAATTGGAGATTATTTTTGTTATTTCACTTATTTTCTACATGTGTTTATAAATTGATTCTTCATATATATTATATAATATAATACTTTTTCAAATTCTGTTCAAATTATTCTTATATTATAAAATTTTGTCTCTTTTCTCATTCGAAGTTACACAATATGTCTTTGTCTTTACATTATTATTCATCCATCAACTAATCTGTCAATTGATTGACAATTATTTTATAAATAAATTATAATTAATTACTTACTGTGGACAGGATTTGAAAATTATTGTAAACAAAATTATTCGATCAAATAAAGCCAAATAAAGTATATTTTATAATAAGACAAGACTTACAGTAATATATTTATCCTCTCTTTCGTAAGAGATTTGAAAACACAAAATATATTGTAATTGCGATACAATTTAAGCTCAAAATAATAGTGTTTGGCATATAAGGCATATACGTCTAAATCCATATTAATTCCTAATCCTATGGAAGATTATGAAATGATAGGAAATGACTCGATTTTGCTAATAAGTATAGGTAAATGCAATACTGCTAATAAATAAGTTATATTGCAAGTATAGTAAAAGGTGTTATAGAAATTGTATGATTTTATTCATCTCCAAACTAATGTTGAAACTCTGGTCAAAGAGGTGCGGGTACAACTCTATCCTACTCTAAAAATGACTTTAATTATCAAGAAAAATATGGCACTCCTCCTTTCAATTCCTCAAGATCTGAAAGGGTATTTTACACAACATTTTGTACCTAAACATTAAGTTTTAACACAATTTTTAAATCTTTTTCAGAAATGCAAGTTGAATAAAAATATATACCATTCTCTACAACTTGGCATTTAGGTGTTTTTGTCAGAACCTTAATAATAAAAGTAAAATACCATAATAGTGGCCAGACTTGCAAAAGTCAAAGGTTATTATACCAATATAATAAGTTTGCAAGTCTGCTCATCCCTTCCGTTGACTTTTATGGTATTTTACTTTTAAAAATCTTTTCTTTCTCATTTCGAAGGGGAGGGTAAGGAAATGCTGAAAAATTTACATACCTGTATATTGATGAACCAAAATTATAATTTATTTGAAATCTAACTTTTTTTAAAAAAGATCAAATTAAAATGAAAATTCAAGTGAAAATTATTTAATCAAATTATTTTTTAATTATATAAAATTATAATAGATTTTGTTAATAATGTCAAAATTTCTAATTAAAACAAATGAAATTATTCTTCTTTTTCTACTTCTTTTTCTTAGAAAACAATTTAACGTTGAATACATTCTATAGAATATAGTTCGAGGAATAGATTAGTTTTTATATGAATTCATGACAAATGTTGACGTAATGCTGACATTTAATATTAATGTCCTCACAATTTGGGTCAATTTATTGTTTACATCTTAAAAATCTAATTCTCTATTGTCTATCATTTCAATGGCATTATTGTAGAGATGGACAATGGGGGGGGGGGGTATAGCCAAAATACCTCCCTGTGTTGAAGAGAAAATTATGACCCCCCTACAAATTTTGAGAATATTCTGTAAATTCTTAGAAAAATATCAGAATTTTGCCTAAATTCTGTCAAATTCTATTAAATTCTTAAAGAATTGGTCAAAATTCTGATAAATTACGTCATATTCTGCTATATTCCTGCAGAATTGGCCGAAATTGTTAAATTACGTCATTTTTAATTAAATTCTGCACGATCTTGGTGATTCAAAATACACCCTTCTATACCTCCTGTGAAATTTTGGCTCTTATCAGTACCCTATACCCCCTGATTTCAGTTCATTGTCCATCCCTACATTATTGTCGTAAACAGTATTTCTTTCGACTAAATTCGATGAAATCTTTTCCCCAATTCTTCATCATTACTGTCACTACTTATTAACAATAAATTAAATACCAAAATAAATAAAATAAATCATTATTTTATCGGATATTTTGAAGGAATACAGTATATGAGCAATAGTAGTGCTGAAGATTTTTAAAGATAAGGGCATTTTTTTGCAATCGACGTCACTGGTCATACGGTTTGCATTAATGTGTTGACGAATGACTAAAAGAAATATTCCGTAATTCACAAAATCCATCACTTAATGAAATAAATATATTTATTTTAGCAGAACTTTATCCCACTTTAGAGATTCATAACTTGAATTCAGAATAGTGATGGCCAATGGTGTGTAAGGTTTTTATATACTTCCTTATAAACCCAGAGGGTCTAAATCTTCCACTATTTATCAAACACCACATCCCCCTGACATTTATATATCAAGGCATTCAATTAACAGAAGTGCGAAAAGATCTGTATTTCATTGCAACAATCTAAAATTTCTATTTCCTCTTCCCTTTCCCCTACAATCCTAATTGAGCCAAACAGACAGAATTAAAAGCCACTCCAAACTAATCCCTTGAGTATTACTGAAAACTTATGTTTTCTTTGTTTTACTTACATTAAAATATTTTATAATTATAAAAGTTTTATAAGAATAATATCAATGACAAAAATTGAAAATTAATGATAGAAAAGAGATTAATTCGTTTTACTTTATTCGTTCCTTATTCTACAGACTTTACAAGACTTACACATAAGACTTGATAATTCAAAATCATACATTTTGAAAAGAGATTTATCTTTACTATGGATGCCCAATGGCCTCTAGCCAAAATACCCCGTCCTGGCTCCGAAAAATTATCAAAATACCCCTCTGTGATGAAGAATTTAACTATTGAAAATGTGTGACTTTTTGGCTCTTATAAGTACCCTATATACGCTGGCTTCGAATTCGTTGGGCATCCCTAATCTTTACTAGGGGTGCGCAATGGTCGAAAAGTCAGGAGGGGTATAGGATACTGATAATATCCTCAAAATCACAGGAGTTATAGGTTGGGGTATTTTTCAACCGTCAAATTCTTGCAGAATTTAATTAAAAATGATGTAATTTAACAGAATTTCGACCAATTCTGTAAGAATTCAACAGAATTTGATAGAATTGAGACAAATTATAATGAATTCTATAAGAATATAACAGAATTTGACTTAATTTAGCAAGAATTTGATAAAATTCTGCTATTTTTCCAAGAATTTAGATAGAATTTTAAAGAATATTCTTCAAAGAACGGCGCCCTCGTTGCCGTTTTCTTAAAATTTATAGGGAGACTATAGGGACAAGGGTATTAAGTTTTCTTCAACTCAGAAGGGGGTATTTTGGTAATTTTTCGGAGACAGGATGGTATTTTGGCTATACCCACCATTGTGCAACCATAATATTTACAAATGATTCAAATTACTATAGTTTATATAAATTAAAATAATTCCAAATAAGTTTTATAGCAATCTTTCTTAAAAATCTTCACCTCATGTTCTGATCTTTAACTTGCAGTATATTTGCATTATATAATAATTTTCACATAAGTTCATAAAATATGTCAATGAATTTGTAAACATATAAACAACTTTAAAGTTGACTATTAGTAAAATATATAAATTCATTGACATACGTATCCCATGAACTTATGTGAATATTATAATGCAAAAATAGTGCAAATTAAAGATTAAGCAAAAACACGAGGTGAAGATTTTAAAGAAGGATTGCTTTAAAATTTATTTTGAATTATCAAATATCATAAGCTTTCATATAAAAAAAATTGAAGTAAATGACATGGAATTGAAAGAAATATATGAGAGATACAAAATCATTTCGTATATTTTCTTTAAATCTTATAAAGCTTTGTATACTTCGTGCGTTTGCTTCAGCTTTAACTGGGAGTAAGATTGCACTATAATATTCACATAAGTTCATGAGATATGTCAATGAATTTGTAAACAACTTTAGAGTTGACTATTAGTAAAATATGAGTGCCAGCAAATTTCATAATGCGTTCTCTCACACTCACACTACTGTATGAGCATAGCATTACAGCCAATGTTAGAGAGAACGCATTTTGTAATCTGCTATCACTCATATATAAATTCATTGATAAATCCCATGAATGTATAAGAATGTACAGTACAGTGCAGTATATAAATCAAATATACTGCAAGTTAAAGCTGAAGCAAACGCACGAAGTATACAAAGCTTTAAAGATTTAAAGAAAATATACAAATGATTTTGTGTCTCTCATATGTATAAAATCTTTACGAATAACGGTTATACGCTTTTTCATTAATGTTTTAAATATTATACTGAATTTTGTATGGAATCTGTGATCTATTTATGTTTTAAAACTTTAAATTGAAAGATATTTATCTATATGAGCTATTCTATTCTGGCATTTTGTCTCTGTTAATATTCCTTATTTATAAAAATTTCATTGAAACTCTTTATTTTTAATTAACACTAAAAGGAATTCTTATAATGTAATTGAGATAAATTTCATCAAATATCACTTTCGGGAACAATAGAGTATTTGAATTATACAGTAGTTTGTGTGTATAAACGACAAGACAAAACACCTCTACGTTAATACATTACTATATTTAGTAATGAATAGTAACTGCAGTCACGAATAGTAAGTGTAAACCCAGTCTCCGACCAAAGAAGAGATTTCAATTAAACACTTAGATTAGAGTCGATAATGAGATACATAGGAATAGCGCTGTCGGCGATTCTCTATCCGTTCCTGAATTAAGTCAATCAATGATTGAGAATAAACAAAAAAACATATACACAGATAGTATCCAATATTACTGTTATTAATGGGTGAAGGCCTGCGTGTGTGTCAATCGGTGGACCAATTTTTGTCTTTTTTATCTACTTTTTTTGTGTAAAGAATAGATTCCAAAAGCTCTGAAGAAATGAGGAGAAAAAATAAGTAAAAGTATTCGCTCGAGAATAGGATCGAGACTTTTTTGGATACTCTTTTGGATAGTTTTTTCTGTACGCAGTACTACTGCACAATTCCAGAGTAACAGTACATTAGTTGATGGGTAACGGATGCTCAGAGAAGTTACAAGAATTCCCAACTATCCATGAAATAGACATAAAGTTTTTTAGATATATAGAACACTTGTTATTTTTTATTCCTCCAACTCTTTTACTATTGAATTGAATTCCATTGAATTGAAAGTCAAGATTTTTTACTCTTATTTCTTGTTATTATATTATTTCACAAAATGTTTATCAAAAAAAATAAGTATAAGAATTCGAAGAAAGAGAACAAAAATATTAAATGATATTATTATTTACAGAATTTCCTTTACGATTCTTATTCTCCATTATTCTGATTCCATTAAGTTTTATGCGATTTCTTGTTTATCTTTTATTTTTTACTTTTCTTTAACAGACTTGCAGTTGAAATGAATTGAAATATTATTGTTGTTTGTGGTATAAAATCGTAAAAGTTATTAGAGTATAACTATTGGTATTATAAGTTTTTTTTAAATGAACAAGAAGAAAATTTTGTTTGCCATAATGTTTATTATTTTGAACATAATGTTATTCATTAATATCAGATTTGATATCGGAAGTGCTCTCTATATAATACATCAAAATTAAATAAATAGAAACTTTTTGTTTTATTTTATATAATTAATTATAATAGTGGATAATTTAAATATAGAGAAACAATAAATTGAAATGTTAGAATTTATTTTTATGATATGCAACTTAATTATATGAAAATCTCTCAAAACATTTTGTTTAAGATTGTTCTTCTAATCTAAGCAATAGATCTCTCAAAAACAGACAAATTCTAGAATATTTTACTCGAAGAAAATCTAAAAATTTATAGGTTTTTAGAGAATAAAAGTTTAATATATTTTATATTCTGTACAATAACAAGAACATATAATTTAGTTAAAAATGGTTGAATATCTAAACTAACTGAAGCTAAACATGAATATTTGAATGAAATTGAAATAGTTTAGATTATGAAAGTGTTCTCTGGAATAAATAAAAACATATAAAATAAAATTTAGCTTTAAAGATATTATTATTAGATTTTATAACAAATCCGATATGAAATAACAACTTAATTTTTGCATAGTCTATGAATTCCATTGGATTTGAATATAAAAGGCATTAGCTTTTCATAACAGACTATATTTCGTGCGATTTATCCATTTGTCATGTTTTTACAGATTCTATGTAAAAAAATAAGCATTTTTTGTTGAGTCATTTCTGTATCAACTTTTTGTTTTATATTATTATATAAAAGCAGAAAAAATTTTGTTTAGTAAGTTATTATTATATAAAATACTAGCACTCGAGCGAAAAATTATATTCAATTTATCTTATTATCCATTATTAATATTGGAAATTAATTTAGCATTTTCTATTTTATTTTTAAGATTCCCGAACAAAGATGTGGAAAAAGGATATAAACAATATTAACCCCTGCTATTGCTTAAAAAATATTTGCCAAAAAAATTCATAATAGGAGTGATATTTTTATACCATGACAAAATAATGTAAAGTCTTTGTTAAATTCTGAACATTACATCATATTCATCATGTTTTGTTTGAAGTTATCTGTTATCTTAATTTGCGCCAACTTAATAAAGCGTTCACGTTAGCCCTCCCCATATCACAACTTTGTATATATTTACAAGGCTGAGTATTTTTCATTGTGTAATTAAATAATGGTAGAATATTTTGGTTGACTTTAGGTTTCCGTATTTTTGTTGCCAAATATAAAATTGAATTTTAGTTGAATAGACATAAACTAATTATAGCCTTAAACACGTATTGTGTGACAAAATAAAAGCTGATTTATTTGTTTTGAATAAAACATAAGGAAAGAAAAATTTTCTAATTATGTTTTGGAAAATGAAATTATCGTCAATTTTCATTATGTAGTTGTCATCTGAAGGATATATAAAAAATGATATTATTTTTAAAAATTCCATAACAAAATATTTTAACAAAAAAAATAATTTTGTTTGAAATGATGTTTTGTTTTATTTTTTAATATAATTAATTAATTTTTTCTATAATTTTCTTCAAAACATAGATTTTATGCGATTTATTATCCTTTGGGACGAAAATGTGGCAAAAACTTGTGCCGAATTACAATTACAATGATTTGGATACTCAGTTTTGGCGTATCTTCACCCTGGGTCATATATTTTGAATTGGTGCCAATGTTCGACGAGACATTCCCTGAATTACAAGTTAGTATTCGTTTGTATTAAAACAAATGCCATTCTATAGAGAATATCAATATTTTGTTATACAATTAAATTTTAATATTCATTGTGTTTGTGATGGTTGTCATTATTTTTTATTAGGGATACCCAATGGGGGTATATCCAAAATATCCCATCTCTCCGAAATATTACCAAAATACCACCCAATGTGATATATTCTGTTAAATTCTGTCCAAATTCTTGCAGAATTAGATCAAATTGCGTTAAATTACTTAATTTTTAAACAAATTCTGCAAGAATTTGACGATTGGAAAATACCCCACCCTATACCCCCTGTGAATTTGTGACTCTTATTGTGACTGTATAGGCCCCCTGACTTCGAGGTCTTTGGGTATCCCTTTTTTTGTTAATCCACTAATTACTGTCACGAATGAAAATTATTACATTCTTTCATTTTATTTCCACTGAAACAATTTGATTCTAAAATATCATTTATTAAAACTTTTTTTATATAAATATTAGTGATTTATTGGAGTTGAAAATTTCAAGAGTTCTGCTTCAATAACAACCAATAATTTGGTGAATCTTTGAATTCTTTAAAATACACTAAAACTAAACTTATGTTTAAAATATAATTGTTTAATAATCAATAAATTTCATCAAACCATTCGATAGCAATATTCACTTTTATTCTTCGAAATGTGATTCCGAAACCAAAAACCAAGGCATTGAACTGCACTTTAAAAAATCAATAAAAAGCCTAAATTATCTTAATTTAAAAACTGTTCAACTATTTTAAGATTTGCTACACAAGAGAGCACTTTGAGCCTATCCACCACCGCCTCCTCCCACACAATCCCCTGGAGATTATTTCAAAAACTTTTGAGGCATTTAGACTTTATTTGAAGATATTTTTCAATTTACTCTATAAATCATGAAATAATTTTATAAAATGTTTCCTTCATTTTAGACATCAGTTTTATATAAAATCATTTTTACTGTTGCGAAGAGAAGTTTAGATATAAGACATGATGTAAGAAATATTATATGTTCGCAGAAATTACTTAATACTTAATTCTCAAAGGAGTCGTTTGATAATTCATTGAAAACAAATTTCCAATTTATTGGATACTATTCTTACTTATCTTTATTCAATACATATCTCTATAGTCTTTAGTGATGAACAGGACTCGAGTCTATCTCTAAAATTGATACATGAACTTGCTTCATTTAATCTATTGATTAATTTTTTATCATTTTATGGGACGAACAGAGCTTCTGAATCAATAGTTTAAATTAAATATAAAGATTGACACTAAATAAAAAAGAAGTGCTAGATGAATACAAATATTTTGCTTTTAAGATTAATGGAATAACATATGAAATTTTAATGAATTAAAATTTTATTAAATCTGCAAAATTTTTCCATTTATTTTTTGAATAAGATAATGCATTTACCCATTTGTTCATTCTTAGTCTACTTATCAAAAAGAATTCACTGACATTAATATTAAACCTGCAGAATTTAATTTCTTTTCTGAGCCATGAGAGCATTATTATATGAATGAACAGTTCAATGAAATATACAGTCGCGGATCATTTTAAATTGAACACAATATCCATCCTGTTTTTATTTGTCCATATATTGTTAATCAATA
>JAQFXN010004116.1:0-10129 GCA_034693365.1 Liacarus xylariae
TATTCTCTAGTCTTTGTAATCGTCTCTCAATTCGTTGTAATTTTCTATTTTTGACTTAAAGTTTTCAGTCCATGAGATGAAGTCCTCGTGATTTCGAGAGACCATAAATGCCGGGTCTGTCACCACATTTGGACCAACTCTGATGTGTCCGTGTTTTACATACTTTACTAAACAATTCAATAATAAAAAAATAACAATAAATTTATTGCAATTAATTGCAAATCAAGTGATTGTCTGACCGGCGGTAGAGAGCGGTCCCGAAAACATTGCCGACTGAACCACATATACGGGAAGTCTTCGGCGACAAAAGGCCTTAACGTTGACTGAATTGCATTTTTTCAATCGTTTAGTTTTGATTAAACCGATTGAATACAACTTTTCAATCAATTGTTGCGAACAGTGATTACGAAAGGAGTCGTCTATCGGTTGCGAACCTATTCTTTCACACAATTCCCATATTTTATGACACAATTTGTTATATCTTTAGTGAAAACAATGAATTGATTTAATAATAATTAAATATCAGTCCAAACAAACAATTGGTTCAATACTTAGTGAACTCCTGTCTATCGATACTGTATTTCCTCATAATTGCGATTTCCTTCACATTATTTGTTTCCCAATTAATGAAATCAACTTTTTTCAGAAGTTTTCTTTCGTGAAAACGTAACGAACGGACCATTTCTTACGGACTTTTAATTACAACTTATAGTCAATTAATTTTAATTAAATTAAGAATAAAACAAAAAATCTAAACATAAAAATGTGATTTAAAAGTCCAAACATTTGGGGTTTTATTGATATTTGAATTTGAATTACAGGTTATCTCAAGTTATAGACAATTAAGTATTGAAACAAACATTTCATTCAATTAAAACAACAATTGTATTAAAATTTAATTCAATTCAATAAAATATTTTATGAATAATATATTTGATAAACAAATATATAATTAAAACTACTCTTAAATAACAATTAATTGATTTGTAATATGTATTGAGTATTGACTGCAAATAATCAATATTTTCTCCAAATATCAAAACATTTAAACCAAAACCACTTATCCCTAAACACAATGGCATTGATTGCCATCTGTTTTCATAATTTTCATTCATTTATTTGACTTTATTTTGTTTTGTTTTTCACTCAACAGATGACTAAAAGTTTAAAGTGATTTATAGAGAGTTTTATATTATAGTTATGTTTATATAAAATGAGTTCAATTTGTTTCACGAATACAGTGTAGGACTGAATGAGATTCTGTAGAGAATTCATGCAATAAAACACAACTTATTTGACAACAACTGTATATAAATGACTGAACGCTTTTGGATGTAAAGTAGGGCTGCGTTTAGTCGTAAAAACCCCCAGAATTTTGGTGTTAATTAAGTGACGAAAGGAATTGAAGTAAAATCAGTGCAAAACTTCACACCAAATGTCAGACATTTTTGTCTCGACTTTTGAAAAATACATAAAACACTTGACATTTGAATGAATGAATCGATTAATTGAAATGAATTTCAATAATAAATAATGATTTGAATCAAAGAAAATAAATAAACAATTGTTTTATAATATTGTTTAGACAAGTGTTTACTGAAAAGTATAGACCCTTTGGAGGAGGCGATGGAGGACTTGATTAAAGTGCTTAAAGTCGGGGACAAACAGGAGATGAATAACAAATTACAACAATTTGTTAATCAGGTATTCATTCAGTCATTCAATTCAGTTGTTTATAGTTTTCTTTTCATTCAATTTGTTTTACATTTTATTTGATTTCATAACAAAATTATTTATATTTTAATTACAATTATTGACAGAAATGACATATAATTTATGTTTTTATTGATTTGTGTTTTTGTTTGAAAGTATGGAAATGTGTTTACAATACCAGAGAGTCTTCAGCACAAGAAGCAACTCATGGAATGTCTGTTCCGTATACTCCGGGACCCACACTATGCTTCGGAACAGTCGGCAAGTCTTCAAGTGATGCGAATACTGACCAGAGATCAGAACCATTTGTCGGAACTGTTCAGTGCCGACCGAATCGAGACAATGCTTCACTTGGCTCGACTGGTCGGGGAAGAGGAGGCGTTCATGACTCAGAACAATGTATTGTTCGACACCAAAGTGGTAGTCGAGGCCCAGAAATGTCTCTGCAATTTGATATACAATTGTAAAACAATTCAGAAGTTATGCGCAAATAATTCATGCATTGAAGGCATTATGTTGAGACTGCGAATGCACCCGGACCCACAACTGCCCCAGGAGGTATGGCCAAACATATAATACCACTCCATTATTGCTCATTTCAATCTTTCATATTTTTCAATTTTTAAAAATTAATTTCTTTAATCTTTTGCTCTAAATATTGCTTAAATGTGTGTCCACTCTAACGAGTTATTCACTATACAAAGAGATTATTTTTATTTAATAATTCTGGAATTTATAGTTGAGTTTATGATTATTTTGGACGCAAACCCTAAGGCTATATATTTATATAATATTTCGCACAAATATTTTGAAATCATGAGTTTTAATAAATAGAAAAAATTTTCCACATTTTATTCACAAAAAAAGTTACCGAAAAAAATATTTTTTATGATAAGCTTTGGAATTCAAATTCAATTTATTTAACGCTTAATAAAAAAAAAATTTCTGCTCTTTTGAGTCGATTTTTTTCTTAAGTATTTATTCTTCAAAAACATTATTCAATAAAATATTTATATTTTAAAAATTCAGTAAATGTCAGCAATGAATGTGAAAATATTTATCAGAATATATAAATGGATTTAATATTTAGTGAGACTTTATTATTATATAAAATTCAATACTTATGACAGAATGATATAAATAATTGAATAATACTTTTTGCAAAAAACACATTAAAATAATAAATAATTTCAAAAAAATATTAAATTAATAATAATTTCATTGCGCTCATATTTTACAATCCTTTCTATTTATCATTGCTTTCATTTGAATTAATCTAATGACTCATCAAAACATACGTCAAATTACCAGTTGTTGTGGTCAACGATTAGATCTTAGAAATTGAATTAATTTATTCAATAATTCTACCAAAGAATAAGACTTTGTATCAAAATATTTGAATTATGGATAAGAATATCAAATGATATAAATTTTATAATTATTTAGACATTTATGTCTCTATACTGTAATTATTTAAAGACAAATAGAATTAAAATCTAAGAATTAATATGTAATTATAGGTAAAATACTTCGATATGCGAATGCTGTTCCTAATCTCTGCCCTTTGCGCTGAAGTGCGGCCCAGAATTCGTGACGAATATCACGGACTTATATATTTGATGGAATCCATTGATCTCATACTTAAGAATAACTCAGAGAATTTAGCCGAAAAGGTTCCGAATAAAAACAAACGCCGGTCTAAAGGGTCGCGAAGGGGCAAAAAGAGTACCTCCACTGAGATCGAGTGCTTCGATGACTGTTTGGTCGCCTACTATCTCGACGACTGGGAAGTGGACTTCGCTAATGAAGTGCTTAAAGCACTGTTCAATTTGACGGTTAATGTCGACCGAAATAATTTGGACGAAGTATTGAATTCTTTAATATTTTTTTTATTAAAATTTTCTGAAATAACTTTAAATATTTTTTGTAAATAATTGAATGTTTTCCTCAAATTTTACTATTTATTGATTCTTCAGTTATTTCAGGGATGCAAAGGAAAGTAGGGGGTAATCACCACTTTCTAGGAAATGATCAATTTGGGGTACTTTTCACATCATTTTATAAGATCTATCAGGGGTATTTTAAAATGTTTTAGGAAAAGGTCGGAAACCCATTGGATTTCATTAGAAAATTTAAGTTTTTTCGAAATGGAGGGGGAGTATACCAAAACTCCCCCTGATTGACCTCCTAAAATGATGTGAAAAGTAACCGGTAATTGATTATTTCGACTATATCTCACCTATAAATTGGTGATTTCCATACTCTCCTTTGCGTTCCCTGAGTTATATTTACTAAAATATTTATAATTCGATAAATATTATTCAATTTATGCCATATCTGTCAGACTTAGTATCTCTTTATTTATTTATTTAAGAATTTCTTATAAATAGCTTTTCAAAAATTTTTCATTTATTATCGAATAATTTACGTGAAATAAACTTGGTCCAATTTTGTCCTGAAATAGGCTGAAATTGTGATATTGCTATTCCATACAATCACGGCATTCGTTTATATTAAAAATAGGGACCAATTTTATGGGATTTAAAGTGTTTTGAATTAATTACGGTATCATATTTTGAATATTGAGAAAATAATAGAGAATTTAAATATTTGACTCATAAGCTGAATATTCTTTCTATAAATTCCAAAGGACTACAATTTTAACTTGTCAATTTTTTAAATTAAACTCGATATTGCCCATGAAAATATTTTGTTTGTAACCTTTTCTCAGCCATTCCTGCTTTAAAGTTAGAAATTATTTTAAGAAATTTCTTATATTATTATTTAAGCGGTTTATTCTTTACTATTGAGGCATTAGTTGTAATATTTTGCAATAAAAACATATCTGATTTGAATCTAAATTAAACTAACGGTTAATATTGTGTTGGGCACAGATAGAAGAGGCGCACTTTCTAAGACTGGTGTCAATACTACACGATCTCCTCTTATGCGACACTAAATCCAAAGAAAGGAAAGAAGATCTACAGAGCCATACCGTGAACTTATTGACAACAATGCCGGCGCCCAGTTTTGAAGAGCTCTTGTCCCCCATCACTGAATTGGGTCGACCCGACAATCCGGACCACGAATTCGACGAAATGAATATGGAAGTGATCGCTGTTCTCCTCTCCTTCCTATCCAAACGACTCGATAATGTATTAACACTTTTATATTCACTTAATTAATGATTAATTAATTTAATTATTATGTTTTGTCGATAGCATACGGTTCAGAACAGTCGCGAAAGATTGGCCCCAATCCTCACGTGTATGAGTGAAGCCTCGAGAGGTAAATATTGGAAATTCAAAATCCAATCCATTATTTGAGTTAAAAAATACTGAATAAATGCATTTGAATCCTAAGCCAACCCAACGATTCGCAAGTATCTGCGCTCAAAAATATTGCCACCGCTTAAGGAAGTAAAAGGAAGACCAGAAGAGGGAACAACACTACGCAACCGATTGGTTCGCTTAATGACTTCACCGCACACTGAAGTCAAAGAACTCGTCGCAGACTTTCTATTCGTTTTGTGCAAAGAAAACGTTTCGCGACTTATAAAATATACGGGTTATGGAAATGCAGCCGGACTTCTGGCCAATCGGGGACTTATGTTAGGCGGAACTGGAAATAGTGGCGACTATTCCTCTGAATCTGAAGAAAGCGATACCGAAGAGTACACACAATATAAGGATAAGTAAGTGTTTTCTCGTATTTAATTTGTTTTGTTTTTATTTTCAATTATATTTTATTTTTATATTAATTTATTTATTATAAGAATAAATCCGGTGACGGGTTGTTATGAGGAGCCAAAACCCGATCCAATGGCGGATATGACTCCCGAACAGAAAGAATACGAAGCCATTCGTTTAGTAGAGATGATCGATAAGTTAGCCAAGTATTGACTCATTTTTGTTTATTTTATTTTAATTCTATTTATCGTTTACTTCAATCAAAAGTTAGAATTGAATTCTTTGAAAATATTATTTCCGGACTTTTTCTTAATTTTTCTCAATATTTTCACAAAAAATAAATCATTTTTTTATATTTTGTTTGCAATTATAGGACAGGAGTTGTGAAGCCCTGTCGTGTGGGAGAGGACGGCAAACCACATCCGGTCGAACATATACTTGAATTACAAGATTTGGTTATCGAAAGCAAACGATTTGAATCCGAAAATAAGGATTAGATTAAAGAAATGGCTTTTTGTTGCACAAATCTTTTGTCCACAAAAATCTCATTTTAATGAAAATATAAGTTTAAAAAACATTTTTGTCGACTTTTAGATAAAAATCCGTAAAAACTTATGTTCTTATAAAACAGACAACGACTTTATGAAACTCTTCTATTCCTTAACTATTGGCGTATTTTAAATGTTGTTATTATATGAAAAGCGAAATGTTTCGATCATTTATATTGTAATTAATGTTTTATTTACAGTTTTATTCGTTTATATTTCATAAATATTTTTTAATTTAATTGAGTAAAACATTTTAATTGTTATTGTATTTAATATTTATTATTGAATTTGTAAAGCATTCGTAAGTCTAGTCTATGATATGTAGCGCTTATACGATATTATACTTAAACCAATATTTAGAATAAATGAAAACATTTTTTTGTCAATAATTTATTGATAATAACTGTTATTATAATTATTCACAAAAAACATTCTCTCATCTAATGAATGATTTTTTTAGTTTAAATAACTATTCAATTGATTGTTATGTTTAAAAGACAAACCATTTGTTAAATGAAATTAAATAATAAAAACGGAGACAAAAGACAAAACTTTAGAAAAATATATTTATTTATTAAAAATAGAATTATTTTCTGTTTTTACACAATTTTATGCAAAAAATTTATTTTTTAGTTTAAATAATCATTTGCACTCCGGTCTATTGGCGTCTTTGGCATAATTGCAGGCATTCAGGTCAGTGTCCCATACAGTGCCCTCTCCACAGGACTCCTCATGTGCTTCACCATTGAAGCACCAGATGTATTTGTTGCAATCTTTGGGGTCCGGGTAGTGCTTATCCGCTATACTGCAGTCTATGGCCTCATTGGACTTACGAGTTGTTTGACGGACTGACTTTGAGGTGGTCTGTCCTCCATGTCTGGCAGTCGTTGGGTTTGGCTTTTGTGTTGGATTCGGTCTCTCTGTTGGATCGGGATTTGGATTATTGTTGTTATCGAATTCAACAAATATTTTAGTGAACTCGTGGTCTCCCTCTGCTATACTAGAACAGGAGGGCACGACACCACCTCCTGGACAACTGTTATCTCTATTGATGGACCAGAAGGACAAGTGTCCGATGTTTTTCTGTTTAGCCCACGAAACCAATTGTTTTGCGTGATTTGTGTCGAATATCTTTCCGTTGAAATTCCTGCCCAACATTGGAGTCACGCCTAACATAGAGTACAACTCCTGATCGCTCTTCTGAGGCCAAACAGCTTTCATCTGTTTATGTGTTGCCTCTGCGGCTGCAATGACTGCGTCACCCCATGAGCCCAATCCAGTGCCGAATTCCATAGTCATTGGATTCACAATATCGACATTCACTCCACTTTTAGCCGCACTTTGCAGTACTCCCACTCCTAAAGCATCAGTCACTCCATAGTCGTCTCCCTGAACCATAAGAGTAAAGCTAACAGTAATGGCCGGGTTCTCCTTCTGTAAAGTGGCCAACGCCTGATTCATTGTGTCCACGGGTACTGTCGACTCGAGGTCAACGTCCAGATGTGTCGAACCCGTGACGGAAATGATCTTTTTGTAAGCATTAACTAAATTTGCGACCGAACCACAACTGGACTCCAGATATGGACCCAATGCACCCCCAGTGGACACAATGACATCACCTCCGGCTGCTTTAAAAGCTTTGATTTCATTAATAATATTCTTGTCATCAATAGGTATCTCTCCGCCCCACATCGGAACGCAACCACCCGTTCCGCCCAATGCAAAAGCCAGCGAAAAAGCTTTGACCCCATATTTCTGCTTAAGCTCTACTAATTTAAAGTCTGCAGTCCGGGTCACGTCTATATAGGGCGCGAACTTTGGCTCTGGATTTCAATTGTATTAAACAAATTAAAATATAAAACATATATTAAATTATATTAAAATATTTGTAAACTTTTACCTCTTTTACAATCAGACAATACTACTATTGAAAGCACAAATAATATTAAACTTAAATTCATTTCAAATAGCTTTCTATAAATCATATTTAAAGACAAAATGAGTAAATGCTATATAAAAAAGTAAAAGATTAAATTAACCATAGCTTATATAGTCGTTAAATACGTAATAACATTCTTGAATTAATTTCATGAGAACTGATTCATATGTTTTTCAGAAAAGGATTTTAAACAATCAAACCATCGATTTTAGATTACAGTAATTTGTTTTTTAATATACTGTATTTCTTGTTTTACATTTAATTTATGTTTAGCACAGGGCTGGAAATCACTCATCCCTTAAAACCAGGGATTCCCGAGGGGGATCCAGCCCGGAATACCTCCTGGCAAAATTTGTGGTTAACATTAGTCTATGGACAGATACCATAAACTTTGAGTAAAACGTGGGAGAAAAACCAAAATACCCCCTGACATTTTCAAGTCTGGACATCCCCGCTTAAAACTCTTTAATATAAACCTAAGCTCAGAATAACACTCCTAAGCTCAGGTCTATTTAGAAACCTTAATCTTCAACTTATAGACCTTCTGTTTGGTTGAATGATATTATTTAATAATTAATTATGTCATTGAAAGGAAATAAACTGTATTGAAAATGCATGTAAAACTTTTTTGGTTATTCTATAGAGTCTAGACAATAGTAAAAGTTATCAATATCAATATGCAATATTAATATGATTTATATTAATAAACACAACTTAAATCTAAATTCTAGTCCATTGATAAAGTACTTGAAGTACTAGATAGCAAATGAAGATAGATGAATAAAAGATAATTGACCTGATACTACCCCTGAATCTGCAAGGGATAAATTAAATGTGAAGTCATTTTAAAAAACTTTTTCAAAGATTTTTTCATTATCTGATTATGAACGATAATAGCTTGCTCAATTCCGACTCCGCCAAGGTATACAAGAAATAAAAGTTGATGCTTTAAAAAGTGCAATTTTGATATTTCCCCAAAGAAAAAGTAATTTTCTCCACAACAAAATTACAATATTCTGTGAAAATTGATCCATTATAGATGAATTAGCAAGCATCAAGTTTTTAGCAAGTGTACTGCAATGTTTGTTATTTTATCAGGCTAACTCTCCCTTACATTGAATCTTGAAAAGAATACTCAGTTTGAATTCTAGCAAGAAATTTTTATAAACGTGATTTTTCCATGATAGAAATACTACGTTATATTCTTTACAACAAGAATGGATCATTAATGTACTTGTATATAACTCCGCTTTCCCAGAAGAAATTTAAGAGAAATTAATAATTTCAAATTACATTCATATGATTTTTCATCGATTCTGATTCTATAACATTTATGATGCAACCATGCAGTATAGTGCAAACCAATCTACAGTATATACTGTACTCCCTTTTCTTCGAAAGCGGAATTAAAAATTTAAGCCAACTTTAAACCAGAATTTTAATTCTACTCAATTTAATGGAGTATTAGTCCGACAAAGTTGAGGAATCGCCTTATTTACTAACCAAGAATGAGCATTAATATCATATATCAGGCCTGTGCTTCAGCCTTTACATTGACTTACACATGATATTTGGCCTGACGTCAGACGTTCACAAATGTCATGAATCCAAAGGGAACTCAAGAAAACTTTGGAAATTAATTTCCGATATCATTGAAACAAACCGTTCCGTAAAATCCAAATCCAATCCAATCATATCTGATGTCAACGATATTAATAACTTCTTTGTCGACAATATAAACAAAATTAATGAAAAATTTGATAAATACTGTATTTTTACTGATTTGAAACGATTGACTTATAATCACTTCAGTCTTCCTGAAGTGAAAACTGAAGACATTCAACAAATAGTTAGTGAACTAAATCCTAACAAAGCCGTTGGTTTTGATAAAATATCTGCAAAACTTCTAAAAGTTTCAGATATTTTTATACCAAGAATCTGTGAATTAATGAAATCATGTTTTAATTCGCATTCTGTTCCCAAAAACTGGAAGTTGGCATCAATTAAAGCCCTTTTCAAAACTGGAGATATAACTGATTTATCCAACTATAGACCGATTGCTATTTTGCCGACAATCAGTAAAATAATGGAACGCATGGTCTATAATAATCTTTTCACTTATTTAAATAAAAGCCATCTCTTGAGTGATCGACAGTTTGGTTTTCGATCAAATCATAGCTGTTCTGATGCTTTGTTATGTATACTGAATGACATTTATTATGGTCTTAATCGGAAACAAA
>JAQFXN010004117.1:0-10127 GCA_034693365.1 Liacarus xylariae
TAATCAATTTAATCAGTTCGAGGGCCTATGAATTACTAATAAATTGATTCTATTTTATATGGAATAAATTTTAATTGAATTATCTAGAGTTTAAAGTATAGACTAATAAATAATATATGAAAATCCCATACTTTTATTCAATCATTTATTAACATTTAGAACATAAATTAAAATAATTTTTGTGCCAGATTGGCACTTAAACTAAAGTATCTAAAAATAGTCACTACAATAGCAGAGGCTTCCAAATGTTATATTTGGTATAAAATAATTATTTCTAAGTTGAACTCTCTATAAAATTAACCAATTTTAATTCACATAGAACTTTAATATCAACATTTACATTGATTTTGATTATACTAGTAGATTTGGGAAATCTTGCATATGGATTTGCATTTGTTAAAAATGGAGTTTACTGTATTAAAAATATGTGTACAAAAAAATCAATGCGTATATTTGCAAGCTGAAGATGTCGGCCCTTTAAAAACCATAACATAGATTACAATGTGTTAAAAAGTTCAAAAAGATAAACATATGTTTGTTTCTGTAGTTCTCATATGAAAGTCTAGAATTCAAAATTATCCTTTTTGGGATGATGAAATGTTTTAAAAAGGGAATGGCACATGAAATAGTTTTTTCTTTAATCTTGACATGGCTTTCAGTCAGGGATGGGGAAAGGAAAGAATTTCTGGAGTGTATTTTATTTTAGCGAAGTCTAGCGAAATATTTAAGGCTGTGACGTCACGAATTTTTCAAAATTTTTAGACGGGAGGTATGTCAAGATCGGTCGAGTCAGGGGGTATATGTGGGGGTATTTTGAGAAAATTTTCCCAAAAAGTTTAAAATTTTTGAAATATTAAAAATACACATGAGGAGTAAGGTAAAAAAAAATTTAACAAGAATTTAGGTAGAAAAATTAGAATTTCACATAAAATCCCCAAAAACAACTCATTTGCCGGCGTTTTCTCAAAATTACCATGGGGAAGGAGGTATCCCGCGAAAGTCTAAGGATTATCCACCAAAATCGCGGGGAGAATTCCGGGCTTGACCCCCTTTTCTCAACCCTGCTTTCAGTATAAATGACACATTCAAGTTAATTTTAATTGATTAATTTTGTAAATCTAATAAACAGATACAAATAAATTTGTAGAAACAAATAAATTGATACAGTTCACAAAGTGAACAAATATTTTGTCAATAGGTGTCAATATTTAATAAATTATGATATTTAAATGGTTAATTTATTTATTTAGGCTGTAACTAATTTGGTAAAAATGACCATAGGAGTTAATTGAATTTTTTCCATCAGTTTTACCCCTATCACTTAATTTGGAATAACTTGACAAAAATCTATTCTTAATTCGATGTTCTATTTATATCCGAATTGTTTAAAATAGGGTGTATTCACTGTATATTCAAACGGAACAGAAAATAGCAATTTCTCTAATCTGTGTTAGTCTTGTTTAGAGCACATAATTTGATGAATTTATTAAATAACTCATTTGCTTTTAGATAGCTTTAAGAATTTTAAGTCTAGTTTTTTTTGTGCAAAATTCTATAGTTATGTAAAATAATTAATCATTTATTTTCTAATAGATTTTTTTTGTTATTAAAAAGTTTTTTTTTATTTGATTAGATTTTATTTAAATTATTAATATTTTTATCAATCGATTGATAATATGCAGCAAACGGTACTTCAGTACGAATTCTCGCCCCCGGAAGTGACTCCGCGCACAAAATGTTTTAAATTTGTTAAATATTCATTAATTTCAGCACTGGTCATATTAATTTCAATGGCTTTAATCATATTAATAGTGGCGGAAACCAAGTCTAAAGAGCGAAGATTTCTAAGTTTGGGAATCGTTTCATTGGTATTGAAATTCTGAGCAATTCTTTTATGGATTTTATTGAACAAATCATTTTTTCATTCAATTCTTTCAAACTATCAATGTTTAGGTCGGAGTAATTATATTTGCCATTGGATTACTAGCCATAATCAAAGAGCACATCCCATCAGTGATGATATTTTCTGTGTCCATAATATTCTACTTATTGCTGTTCATGTATTCACGAGTGCTCACAAGTCCTGGTCTTATAATATTCCGAACACTAGTACTACTGTTATTATCAATCGAGTCGTTATGTTTTGCAATTATGGTTCGGGATTGGCGTCAATTACAACAATCAAGAATTAATGCTAAATACATATCCGCTGCTAATCATCAAATATATGGCAATCCATACGGACATCCAATCTATGGCTATCAATACTATACCACTGTTCCGTTACATCAGAATAATTTGCCGAATGATGTTTAAATGAAAGATAAAACACATAAAATATATTTATTAATATTTAGAAAAATTTATTCAACATTTATATTACAAATTGCCCATAAAGTAAATTATTTAATGTTATACTAAATAATATATAGTCTATAAAACTGTTTTATGTTTGTCTCAAAAATATATTCCGACTTTAATATTAGAAAAATAAGACTTTAACTTAAGAATCGATTAAAGAATAAATGTGAAATCGAAATTCGCTTTAATGTTCTTAAATTTTAAAAACAAATTAATATTTTTTGAAATCAATAGAATTTCTTAGATATGATGTTTCTGTGATTTGTTTGAGACTATAATAACTTCCAATAACTTCATAGAATTTTAAATAAAAATAAATAAATTATTCTGAATTCACTTCATATTTTTAAATATAGCATTAATACAAAATAAAGGGTGAAATAGACATGAAATTTTGTCCATCACTTTAAGACAATGAGATTAATTTTCCAAAAGATGACAAAAACTTTGATTAGAAAACTAAATCCATATTATAAGATCCAGTTTTACGGCTTTTCTTCGAGCTCTCCCGACCCATATCGCCATTATTGGGACCAACAGTATAACCGCCACTATTATCTACATTTCCATTCGGTTCTCTCACTGTATTTTTCCGTATTTCCAAATTAATTAAATACAGTTCTCTTAACAATGAAGTCTCAAAGTATAACATTATAGTTAAGGCAGTCATTAATATATTAATCGCAATAATTTCCATAACATTTAGTCTATATTTGCCTTTAATTATGTCAATCAATGTCAGGATTAAGTTAACAAAAATCATTGTGAATGTAATCGCACACAAACTTCCGGTGCAGACACCCGACACAAACGATAGGACTGTACTGTCGACTGATTGGTGATCTATTAATTGTGCAATCAGTGCCAGTGGACAGATAGCCAGCAATGAAATAGTGATCACTTGTATTATACGTCTTTCAACTAATTGTTCATCACTTGTGTTGTTTGGCATCAGAAATAGCAATAATATCGACAATAAAAGCAATGACAGCGTTAGGTATAGTAGATATAGTCGTCTTTTCGAGTTTTCGTCCTCAAAATCGAGGGATAGTTTGATGAATATCGACATGTTTTCAGACAAAATATTTATAATTCTTAAAATTCCAATATTTTTCAGTAATATATTTAGAGATTATCGAAAACTTCAATAGTTTGTGATGTGTTGTGCTGTGGAAGAAAATAAATATCTGTTTAACGTCAATACGCATAAGATATACTATAATAGTAGTCGTGGATAAACAGCCAATTATTTAGAGATAATGTTCAGATCACTCATCACTTCTTATCTGAAAACAAAAATAGAAATTTAATTTCAATTGCTGTTGAATTTCTAATAGCACTCACTTATTATTTAGTAGTTTTACACTTGAAAACTACATTTTTTAAGGAGTTTTAACTGTTTTTTTCATTCACTTATTTCATTGTGTTTTCAAATTAAATGAAAACTTTTAAAAATGTATATAATTTAAACACTTCATACAAAACAAACAGCACTTCTTAGGAGCGCAGGAATGTTTGATCGACAGAGAACAGAACCATCTTTTTCATGTGAACTTGTAGTTAATTCAGAGGATTGTATATATAACATCTGTGTGCATTCTCAAAACAAAATCTATTTCCCCCTCCAATAGTGGTTTTCCTTGAATTTAAATGCTAAACACTAATTATGAAATAGAGCCAAGACTAGTGAGGGGTGAGAGCAGAGGAGTATATTATTATGAGAGGAGAGGCAGAGTGTATTAAAGACTACTATTCAAAATCTAATTGAAAACTATTTATGGACTTGTAAGTTTATTAAAACAATACACTATTCTCAAAACAATATATGATAAAAACCAATTATAAACGAGTAATTAAATGCTATAAAATATTGTGTAATAATCTGAAATTCATCTCTAGTATAAAATTTATATTAACAGTATCAACATTAGAATAATTCAAACAATTTTTCAAACAGATCAGTTTTCATCAACAAATAATACCTTATTACTCTTTAATATGCAGCACTGTTACAGTACCAGTATAATATTATACTTAATGTATTTTGTTTTATTAGATAGCTTCTTTTTTAATTATTTGCTAGAATTTTCATTTATAAATTAAATAATTTATAAAAACATTATAGAAATATTTTAAAAATCTATTTATTTACAATGATTATATTTTTGATTTTCGTAAACAAATTACAAATATACTTGTTATTTAAACTCGACCTTAAATTTACAAAAGTCGTTGAATAATTAGAAACTATTTATATACTGACAAACGAGTATAACATTTCAAAAACAAGAATAACCATTAATATATATAACTCCGTTTTCCTAGAAAAATATTAAGCTGAATTCATATCCCATAGCATTATCATAGGTTCCCATCCTATTGCATTATCATAAGTTCCTATCCCACAGCATTAACATAGGTTCCTATTCCATAGCATTATAATAGACTCCCATCCTATTGCATCATAGGTTCCTATCCCACAGCACTAACATAGGCTCCCATCCCATAGCATTATCACGGGTCCTAGAAAAAATTAAGTGGTTCAAAATGTCGCCTTTGGCGACTTTTTTCTCTGCATTTTAATTAACATAGGCTCCCATCCCATGGTAAACGGATGGTAATGAAGCTATATACTCCTTTTTCTTCGAAAGCGGAGTTAAAAAGAAATAAAAATTAAGTAAATAATAAAATACATTAAATTATTTAATTTAAATAAATATATGAATTTTTTCCTTTCAGTCAAGTTTTTAGAAAAATAATTTAAATACTCAAATTTTATTAACTTACTCACTTTTCGTAATGATATTTGAACAGAAAATTAATAATCAATGTTAACTCAATGACGAAATTAAAAAAATTGAATATTAAAAAACAACCTGAGATTTATTTCAATAATTAATTTAAAATAGAAAATATACAACACTTTGATTCAAGATTTTATCAAATAAATCACATTTAATGTAAAAATAAATTCATGTTTAATATTATATATTGACTATATATAGAATTTTTAAAAAAAAGCAAATCAAATCAAATGAAAACAAATATTCTGTTTTTGATATAATGCATCTAAAAATAATAATTCTTATCACAGTTATGCCACGAAATGACTTAAACAAAAAAAACATCCCGAAATTTAGGAAAAAGGACAAGGTTAGATTAGATTAATTAAAGGTTAGATATTATGATAACATTGAAGAATGTCCTACATGAGTATGAATTAAGGAAAATTATTTTTTTATTAATTATTTTAAACCAAATATATTAATAATAAAGTGGTAACGGCTGCCTTATTTTCACCAGGCTGCATTACTACTGTACTTTACTGTCTTGATTATAGTTAACGTGAAGAATAAAGGTGATTTCACGCCAGGATGAGTGGTGGCGATAATTGCTGATTGCGAGTGCGGTCATACTCCCCGCCCTCATCGATGTCCATCGAACGGATCACATCCTTAAGAGCCAACGAAATCATTGTTAAAAAATAGAATCCAATAGTCATTGCTATGGAAGGTATGAACGGATAGAATGTTATTTTTGCGGTCAATAGTAGAAAAATGATTGCACCGACTATTGTAACCAAAGACATGACAAACAATATACCCATTATTACACCAAATGTGGTCAAAAGTATAATAGAGTTGATTATTGAGGCGATTATACCCAACAGTAGTATTGAGAGCAGAGATACGCCAAAGAATGTGACAGACGTTGAAAACTGAGGTAAGAAAAAGCCGGACGTATTGGAACTGTATATCAGCCAAACAGTTAACAATATTAAACTTAATGATAATACTATTAATGAGTATTTAAGGTAATTATATTGCTTTGGTTTAGCCATTCTCCTCCACAACTGTTGTTTTCTATTTGATCAGTCGGTTCAGTCACGCGATTCTTGTCTCTTATCTTCTGTTTTGTTGTGTTTATATATTATTACTATTTTTACTCTTAATTATTTTTTTCTCAGTTCTGTTTCTGTTTTCATATCTAGAGTTCTGTTTTTCATTGCCATTGTGTGGGCTATTCCACAGTTTGTGTCACATCTCAGTGCATATGCGCTGAAGATATTCTCATAATATTCATTCTCAAAGCCTAATATGCATTGAGATTATTTTAATCGATAAATATTTAATAAGTTTTGCAGAAATTTCTTAGAGATTCAAAATCTTCAAGTCATGGGGATTCAAAAATTCCTGATCAACAAAACGAAAAAGTAGCACAAAGTTCTTTAGTTCTAATCAAAGATCCAAATTAATTGCTTTATGCTATATTTTCTCTGTATTGCACCAGTCAACTTTTTTGGTAATTCTATCTGTGTTATACATTGAAAACATCGCATAAAGCAATTTATTTGGCTCTTTGGTTCCAATACAACAGTTTATATTTCATTGTAAGATACTTTATGAAAGAGTACTTATGAAAAAAGTTTATCAAAATAATGTCAAATATCAAAACCACATCAATATTGGTTCAGGATTACAAATTCCCATCCAATTATGCTTTTATAATTATCTAGATATTTATTAATTTCAATCTTGTCTTCTCACCAATGATTGGCACTGCATTTGATGTTAAAACTTATTACAGAATTTATTACTTAAGGTGACATTCAATGAAAATTCTATAACAGGATTTATCATTAAATACTATAAAATATATTAGATATTTCTTTAAATTAAATTCATTTATTTTTTAGGCAAAATTCTATTTTTATATTTCAATAAATTGAATCAAAATTTCCAGATTAATAATTATCAAATTTGTTATTGTAATTAATCATAAAACAATAGACAACACACAGAATAACAACAATTTCATGAATAATATTAGTGAACATCGATTGCCGCCACAGAAGTAATACCAGAATCACAAACAGAATAATCAGCAGAAATGTATGTCCGGAACCGGTTTTGTCTAAATTTAAATAAATTACAACAATTATTATAATCAGATCCGATATAAGTATAAAAATGAAATGAAAGACACGAAAAATCATATAATTTTTAGCGAATATGTTCTCGACTTCAGTAATGGTATTATTCTCTGATATTTGCTGTAGTTTTGGATTATCGCCGACAATCACAATCATAATTGTGGCCAAAAAGGAGATCACTAGCGAAACAATTAGTAATGAAGTGATTACTTTTGGTTTACATTTATCACGATATGGAACAGCCATTTATTGCCGGTTTATTTTTGATTCAATTAAATCTTTTGCATAGAAAAAAGTGGCAAACATTTTGTTTGATGTTTTGATTTATTTAAACAATCAATTATTCTGTATCTATGGTTATATTTGTTGTATTAATTATAGGAATGCACAATACAAATAGCTATAGAGCACAGTTGGAATTTGTGAAATTGAATTTCATTATTGCACTCATTCTTATAGATAATTAGATCCAAGTCTTGGAAATTCGAGGGAACAGTGGAATCATTTTCAGTCCATTTCATTGACTTTTTCCCCATTTCTGTCTGACTTTCATTTAAATCCCTGTAAACTATGGAATAATTGAGTTTTACGTTATAGTCGTGCGGATCCAGACATTCAGTGACAATCGGTTCCAACACATCAGTGCTGTCATTGAGTTCCAGAACTTTTAATTCGTGAACTTTTTTATTGTCATATATTGTTATAATCTGTGTATCGAATAATTGCTTATTATATATGGCTTTCAGTAATAGATCTTCGTTTAGGTCTTTATAAATATCCAATTCTTTAATGGAATTCATGTCGTATTCTTCAATGTCTTCCAAATCCAATAGAAAAGAATACAAATAACTGTCCTTTACTTTCATTGAATTCTCAGATTTATTAGACTTTAATTCAATGATTTTTGCGTTTTTATCAATACTTTCATAGAATTTAATTCTTTGATCCAATCGTTTTGCCATTTCATCACAGATTGCGTTATATTTTCTCAGTTCCTCTTCATTATCATCGATGAGTATCTCTTCATAAGCAACGAAACCATAGTTTCCGACAAGAGTTTGCTGGAGATTAAGACTTCTTTGAACTAAATTCGCTTTCAATCCTCTAAACTCCAGACCTTTTGTAACCCCTATTCTGGTGTCGAAATCAAAAAATGCTTCCAATCTTTTAGGACTTTTAGAGTCGCTCTTCATTTGTGACATCTCTTCCAACAGTAGCTTTGGGTCAAACCTAATCAAATCCAAGCGCACAGGAATGTATAGACCCTTTGAATCGACGCCTAAAATACTAATTTGGATCATATTATCAGAAAATACGACCCAATTGTCAGTCCATTCTATAAGTGCCTTCACTTTCCTTTCCTCAACATATGCTTCAGAAATGCATTGAAAACTCTGTCCGTAATCATAGCCTCGTATTCTTAGAGTCGTATAAATGTCCTGTTTTTTAAGCACCACTTTATCAGAATTACAAAATCGATAAAAATTTTCCTCTAAATAGTACTGGAATTCAAGTCCTGTCTTCAGAACAGATATATTTCCGGTGACAACGACTGTATCGCTTTCAGTCAAAACAAATTCACCGTTTGTTATATTAATAAACGTATAGAATTTTGTTTCTTTGTTTTTCTGAACAATTGTCGCCCTATGAAACACCACATCCCGGAACTCAACCGACATTCCTTCGAATTCTGTGTTATGAAGATTGGCCATATGTTTCCATATAAGCAATAGATAACCTGTTCCGGGGTATAGATTTCTGCCATCAATTATATGGCCCATTATATACTGATCCTCCGAATCCTGAATATTAATATTAATGCATACCATTTATTATCACATAATCAACATGATTATTTTCTTTAAGTACGTATCGATTGGCCTTGATTAAGACAAACTATATTGTTACAATACAGTAGTCTAATTAAATCTAGTTGTTTGTGATACAGTATCACTGATACTCAATGCCAAGTCTTATCTGATCTAGAACCCCATACATGATCACTGTTATTAATCCTAAGAACTATTACTAAAATAGCACTTTTTTGAATCTAAAAATCTTACAGCAAAAAAATTTAGTAATAAATAAGTAATAGTACACATAAAATAGTTTACTGTAAACTATTGTAACAATATTTTAGCATTTGTAACTGTCATTAATCACATCATAATTGATCCTTTAGTAAGCCATAGCTTAATGCTTATTTGCTATTAGCTTAATTCTAGTATACAATAATTGTGTAGATCAATTCTGATTTGATGAAAGACAGATACATTTTTGTATAGTTTTAAAATTTATTAGTATAAATCTAATAATAGTCATCTCAATTCACAAATTTTTTTTAGCTGAATAAACGAACAAAAATGATTCAGAGCACACGTTTAAGCTTTTATTTATAAGAAAGAAAATAGCGTCTATATAAGTGGCCAGATGGCCACCAAATTTTAACCTTTGCTCTATGTCATTAGATCTGTGGAAAGCACAAAGCTCGTTTAAATTTCTGTGTGAGTTAGGGGTGGACTAGGAAAGGGTGAAATATCGGATTTTGTAATTATTTTGGCTAGGTAGAGATCTAGTGGACGAGAAAAACACGCCAAGGAGCTATTTCAGACTTGGTTTACCCTCCCCTTTCACAGCCCTGATATGTCATATACAATAGAAATGATAAAAATGATTAATCAAAATGAAATAAAATTCACGCAATACTAACCAATACATTAAATTTAAATGTTGTGTCACTTCTTTGCATAAAATTAAAGAATTCGGGATATTTGGTGACGACATAGTTGTCCGAGTGATCCCATTGGATGAGTGGCGACAAAATACGTGTGCC
>JAQFXN010004118.1:0-10126 GCA_034693365.1 Liacarus xylariae
CATGTTTCGGTCAACAAAATATTTCGGTCAAATCTTGTTTTGGTCAAATCATGTTTCGGTCAACAAAATATTTCGGTGAAATCTTGTTTTGGTCAAATCTTGTTTCGGTCAACAAAATATTTCGGTCAAATCTTATTTTGGTCAAATCATGTTTCGGTCAACAAAATATTTCTTTCTAATCTTATTTTAATCAAATCATATTTCGGTTAACAAAATATTTCGGTTAAATCTTGTTTTGGTCAAATCATGTTTCGGTCAACAAAATATTTCGGTCAAATATTGTTTTGGTAAAATCATGATCGGTCAACAAAATATTTCGGTGAAATCTTGTTTTGGTCAAATTATGTTTCGGTCAACAAAATATTTCGTTCACATCTTATTTTGGTCAAATCATGTTTCGATCAACAATATATTTCGGTTAAATATTGTTTTGGTCAAATAATGTTCGATAAACAAAATATTTCGTTCAAATCTTGTTTAGGTCAAATCAGGTTTCGGTCAACAAAATATTTCGGTCAAATCTTGTTTTGGTCAAAACATTTTTCGGTCAACAAAATATTTCGGTCAAATCTTGTTTTGGTCAAATCATGTTTCGGTCAACAAAATATTTCGTTCAAATCTTATTTTGGTCAAATCATGTTTCGGTCAACAAAATATTTCGGTCAAATCTTGTTTTGGTCAAATCATGTTTCGGTCAACAAAATATTTCGGTCAAATCTTATTTTGGTCAAATCATGTTTCGGTCAACAAAATATTTCGGTCAAATATTGTTATGGTCAAATCATGTTTCGGTCAACAAAATATTTCGGTCAAATCTTGTTTTGGTCAAATCATGTTTCGGTCTACAAAATATTTCGTTTAAATCTTATTTTGGTCAAATCATGTTTCGGTCAACAAAAAATTTCGGTCAAATGTTGTTTTGGTGAAATAACTAGATTATTATTCAATTATCTTTTTGTATTTTTAAAAGTTATATTTATTTAGAAATTTCATTTATTTTAATTAGTATTTTTATAATTATGAATAGAAACTGAAAATTGAGAAATAAAATGTTATTCATAAAATTGTTATTCAAAAGTATTATTTCAATGCAATTCTTACATCATATGCACGAAATCTATTTATGATGAATAGTTTCCAACAATACAATGCAATCCTTTTATCACCAACTCTTTCGATGAACAGCATTAATTGAAATTATCAGGAATAAAATTATAAAATAATAAAGGGCGTAATTCTTATTTAAAATATTTTGAATTGATTTTGAATTGCCTTAATATAAAGAGAATAAATGATTGAGTTTAATAATAGATATGAATTATTAGATTCGCTATAAATTGCATTAGAAATATGAAGTTTAAAAGTATTATTGAAATACCAATACATGAAAACAAAATAAAACAAATTCTGTGATTAAAATTCATTTTGTCAATTTTATACGTGAATTCATAATAAAAACTGAACTTTATTAAAAATTTAAATTTACACTTTCATCATTAAGCAATAAATAAATATAGGCTAAATGTTTTTCACTCTATCAGGTATATATTTGTCAAATATTCTATAATTTTAAACATAATTTATTTTTTATTTGGGAAAATGATTTTTATCATATTCATTATTTACCACAATATTCTTCAGAAACACATGTTTTTCAGACCTATTTCGTAATTATCGGAAAATAGGAATTACAGTGGAGAATCATTTTAAACTGGACGGACAAATGCTTGGTTCGTACTCATTAGCTTTGAATCTTTATGTTTGACTAAATTGTTACCGATAGACAAAATATTAATTTGAATGAACATATAGTCACATATAGTCATTCGTAGACATTATTTCAAATATTTATTTTGCATTATTTGATATTAATGTTAATCTTTCGGTTAAAGTTTATCTAATATAAAAACTCAAAGCTAATGAGTACGAATCAAGCATTTGTCCGACCAGTTTAAAATGATTCTCCACTGTATATTAAAATTTCAGAATTTAAGGAAATAAATGAGATTTTATTTTAGTGATTATCTCCTGATCGGTAAGGGTTTCTGTCATTACTACACTGTCTGAGGTAAGGGAAAAGTGGTATTTATGAAAGAACACATACTCTGATTAGTATCAAAACATTGATTTTACATTTTTTTATTAAGTAATTTTGAAATGAAAACGAATTATTTTGATTAATGCAAATCCACAGAAGGCTGTGATCTATTGAAAAAGGAAATATCGAATGTGACACACAATTATTTGAAGCAATTTATGAATACATGCCTTATAAACGCCCAAATAATTGATGACAAATAAATTAAAACACGAAAATCCAATTGAATCTCGCTTTTTCTGTCCAATTCTCTCATAAGTTCTCAAAATCTATAATAATTAGTAATTATTAATTACCAATACATAAATTCAAAACTTGGTCAATTATTATAAAGAAATAATCATAAAATTCAGCGATGCTATCGGGCGTTGAATCAGATAAGAAAGTGACACTGAATCAAATCTACCAATACAAACTATATATTTCACTGGAGTTTGTATTAGTAGATGTGATTCAATGTCACAGCATATTTAAATTTTACCCCCTAATCATTCATTTTTATTTTTAAAAACTTGATCGTATTTCAAAATTACTCAGCCCGAAAACGCAGAATTAGTAGTGTAGTTAGCATAAAATCTATGAACAGATAACATTAAACTTTGAGCAAAAAGTGGGAAACAATTCTAAAAATGTGAAAAAATGCCCAAATATACTCCTATAGCGTTCTGGACCATGCGCATTCCTTTTGTAAACTTCATTCTGTGTTTTAATTATTAGATCTTAAATTTCAATCATTTATTTAGAGAATACTTAATTTAATGCATATATTTAATACATTTAAATTAAGTTTTCTCTAAATAAATGATTAAAATTTAAGATCTAATAGCGTTATACCATCCACATTCATCATGGGCAGTGAACTCGAAGTCATCATGGGGGAAAAGTGCACTGATAAGAGCAAAAAAGTCATAAAAAGATATAGGGTAGAGGGGATAACTTTTCATTAGTAAAATTATTCATCACAATTTTGGCTATACCCCCCCCCCCTCTATTGTCCATTCCGAAAATTAGTAGTATTACGACAATTCTACATCTGGCTTATAAATTGAATTTGTGCTAACTTCTAGTGCCAATTTCTAGTAATATTTTTGAACTTCAATTATACAAAACTGAATTACGATTTTCGATATTAAAGTGGATATTTTTTAAACATTCTCAATTATTTTTAAAGAAGAATTCTTAATTATTTAATAAAAATCTTAAACTGGTGAATTTATGTAGCTCTAGATTCTAGTAATATTCCAAATCTTAATTAAGTTCTTAATAGTTAATTAACTGATATTTTTACATAAATAACTTTCATATTTCAGAAATGATAAAATTTATAGTAAAACCTTAAATCCATGTCTGGCCATATAAGCAGCAGAGAGTTTGGTTTGAATATAAATTAGTTTATACGAAGACAACAACTTATAGGTCTTTTTAGACTCATAGTTGACCGAAGCGGAGGATATAATTAATTGTAGGAGAATAGAGATGAACTCAATCGCACATAAAATTATTAATATTTTAAAATTAAAATGTATTCCATCGCCAAAAGCTAATAGAAATACATAGAGTGCTGTAATTATAGCACTAGTGAACCAAATTATGCCCAAAAACATTGACCAATAATTAGAGTCGTATTCAATGATTTCACAATAGATATCATTCAATGATTTTATTAATCGATTTGTTTCCCAAATTCTGATAAATAATATTCTCTTAGTTTTGATTGTTTTTCGCAAATAATTATTCACTGCTTTTAGTTTGGATTTTAGGTAATAAGTGAGAATAAAGTAATAAATTGTTTGAAAGCATATTACATTAAAGACGTAATTGCCTGCAATTGAAAGTATCAAACTGTGGGGCAGACCTATGAACAAGAGTTCTATTGAACTGATTCTTATACCAAAAGAATACATTGCGAACAGAAATACACAAATTGGAATAGTTTTGCACAATATTTCAGTGCATTTGAATACAATTCTGGATTTCTGGAGAATATCTTCGATTGTCTTTCCGTCCGTCAAACCTATTGTTTGTGGTGTTATAACTCCGGACATCATATAGAATACCCGCATATAAGTGGGTTCTCTTCTCATTACATAATTATAGTAATGCAGAATTTGTGACAGAATAGCAATACAAAAACCAATGATCCAGATTATATTGAAATAATAGCGCAAATTTATAAAATATAAAAAGTCACCCAAATATAGGTGAACGTGCATTGATTGTTCACTTATTAATACCAATACCAGTGATTTCAACATTAATATTGTTGTTATACTAAACACAATCAGAGGATTATATAGTTTTGATCTCTGGATGTATTCATTGCCGAATAGAGTTAAGCCAATTGTGTAGAAATGATTTCCCGCACCACTTATTCTTAGTTCTTGAGATAACAACAATTCTGGATCTATTTTATGACAAGAATTCATTTTCGTTTTAAGTCTATTAAATTCAACAGGTTTAATTATGAATCAAATAAGTAAAGTTAAAATTGAAATAATATAATATTTTAAGTACAAATAGTGTATTTATCCACTAATCAAAAGTTACATTAAAAACACTATAACTTAAATAATAGATTGATTTATTCAATTACACCTCTGTAACAGATTTCATATAATTCATTTAATTTCTATATAAAATTCATTTCCGTCAATACATGTGACGAATTGCATAATATTAATATTCTATGAGGTGCATGCCAATTTTATAAGAAAATTAATAACGAAATTATGTCCTTAATTAAATTCTTTGATATAATTTTCATTAATAAGACTTAATTGAAATTCTGTTTTTGTGACCTTTAGATTCTTATAATTCAAATTTGAAATTTGAAATTCTATCATGAATAATTAGAGATATAATTAAGCTTTTACATCACATTTAAAGAATAATCAAATTATTCTTTTCAGAATTATTTAATTTTTTTTAAAAAATTTATTGATTATTATATTTTTTATACATAATATTCTCGAAAACCTAAACTAATAATATTTAAAAGATATATTTTTATTCACAAATACGAACAATCATTTTAAAAATATTTTCTACGTGAATTTGTGCGGGGATCAAATTTTAAAACAATAATTCTGAAAAATTTATTTTAAATTAATTCCTTAAAATATTTGATTGATTTATTGAGTTAAACTACTAAAACATATAATTTCTCATGAGGTTTCATATAATTTCTATATAAAATTCATTTCCGTCAATACATCAGACGATTGCATAATATTAATATTCTATGATGTACAAGCTAATTCTGGACGAAAATTAATTAAACAAAATTATGTCCTTAATTAAATTCTTTGCTAACATTTACAATAATAAGATATAATTGAAATTCTGTTTTGCGACCTTTAAATTCTTATAATCTAAATTTTAAATTAAAAAATTAAATTCTAACATGTACAGTATAATTAAAGGTATAATTAAGGTCTTACATCACATATAATCAATAATAAAATATTTTCTTTAGAAATTATTTAATTTTTCAAAAAATTATATTGATTATAATTCTCGAATATTATCGAAAAGCATGAAAATTGAAATATTTTTTGTATTCACTAAACAAAATCGAGAGTTGAATAGATCGCAATCGATGGACAAGAGATGTTCAGACTTGAAAATAACAAGGGGGTTGTTTTTCGGCGAGAGCCTAGAAAGTTTAGAGGATGGGTTTGTAATTGTATCTTGTTTAAACGCCAGGGGAGATCCCTAGTCAGTGCCGTTCTGGTTATGGTCCCGTTCTGCGTAGCCAAACAATACGGGAATTTCCCATTCAGTAATTTTCAATACTGTAATGGCATTTAGAAAACATAAGAAGAAAATTTAAAATTTTTTGATTTCAATTTGCATTTAGCCAATACACTACTTGACGACCTGTCTGGATTTATTTAAATTGTTAAATTATTCGAAAATTTTGGAGGTTCATAAGAGATAAGTAATATTTATTAATGAATTCTAAGAAAATTTATCGGAAAGACTAAAATTTTATTTTATTAAAAATAATAAATGAATTATAAAAATTATTCATTCATTAACTCATTTTCATGTATTCCTTTTGTACCTTTCGATGTAGGCGTAATTCTCGAATGATATTGCGTCAAGTGCTCGAAGCACTTTGTCTCAATCGTTCTAGACCAAGTGACGAGGTCATTGCTAGCACATGTGAGAACAACTGAGAGCGATATTAGTTGAATAAATAGATATCACAGGCTGGGCTCGAACCAGCAACCCTTCGCCACAGTAAGGCGTGATCCATACATACTGATCAACCTCTGCTCATTTTAAATATTATAAAATTTTATAAAAAAAATTAAATTTAATAAAAGATTTGTTATACGTTTTAAAATTTAAAATGATTTCATTGTTTTTTCTTATTTTTTAAATTAATAGATAATATTATGCAAATAACTGATATGGATCATAATTCAGACGATATTATTGCTAATATTCAAAGAAAACATAATAATTAATATAAACACGTTATGAAAAATATTTAATTTATTATGAATTATATTGAAATTAATTTATAGTTCAAATAAAATAACATAAAGCGAAATACTTAAAGTAAAAACGTAATATTCCCATTAAGCGATTTTAAATTGTTTATAGTTATGAGTGATATCTGATCACCTTAATACTTTTGTAAAATTTAAGAACGAAAAAAATTAGACTATTTAATTTTAATTAATTAAATTATTTGCAATATTTAAATCGAAATTCCCAATCATTTACGTCAAAGAAGTTTAAGTTTAAATTTTCCCAAATATGAAAAACATAACTACATTTGTACTGATTTCAGATATTAATGATTAAAAAAGGGTAAATTGAAAAAATTCAAAATATATAAAATAATGAAAATATCGCTTAAATATAAGGCTTTAGAATTTATTTAAATATTTTTTTTATTTCAACTTTTATTCATTTTGTAAATCCTGGATCAATTCTAGTTCAGATTAAACTTTTGGTGAGTATTATTTAATAAATAAACAAAATTCAAACCATAACTCGTAATGTAATTTCTTTGTATTTGATTAATAATTTCACCATGGTAATATAATATATCTCAAATTATATGCAACTCATTATAATTGAATGAAATTATTATTTTAATACTACACAGAGTTTTGTATCGTTTCATCGCTGGTATATATCATTCATTTTTTATCTCCTCAATCGAAGAAAGAGACAATTTACTGTTATACATTTGTTTATATAGCGGACTGGGTGTATCTTGTATAAATTTACTTGGATGTTTGCCTTCAATAATATTGTCAATGTATCATATATTCAAGTAAATAGATCTCTCAGCAAATGTAAGATTAAACGAAAAGATTTTATATTTTAAGAAGGCACATTTAAAGAACAAAGGTTTATAGATTATTAAAAATATAATATTACAGACATTGATTTATATTATTAATCATATTAAATTAATCTAGATTTTATAGTTTCAGAACTTTTCTAACTATTAAAAAAATAATGTATAATAATTTATAGTACGGGTGGTTTAATATAACATCTGTTATTCTTGAAAAATACCAGCTAATAGACTACATTTTACTTCGTCGCTTAATGTTAATAAATTTGATCAATCTATGACCAAGAGCTAAAAATTAGTTTGAAATACATTCATAGAAATTATGTGATATTAAAATTGAGCTGTCGGTCACAGATTAATTAAATATAATAGCATTAAGTGACTCACTGAAACTTAGATTATTAGCTGGTATTTTTTTAAAAAAGATAGTTTTAGACAAACATCAATAATTAATTATTCTGTAAATTAAACATAAATTTGAATAATGTTTTACATAAAATGTAATAAAACAATATTTTGTAAACTTATGTAATCAAAAAAAATTAAATAAATAAGAATCCTACCTCTCTCTGAGCTTATGACCCTTAACTAGACTTCTTACACATGACCGAAACTGCTTCCTTTCTTGTCTGGTCCTGGTTCAAGTCATTTCATGTCCGGTAATGCAATTAGAAGATAAACAACATCCTGTCCTTTCTTGTTTTGTGTCATAAAAGTTATTATAAAAAACTAAACACAAACTCAAACGTTAACATATTTTTGTAACCTCTATGAACACAGATTTTAATTTATTTCATTAGATTTTGATAACTTTACTTATATTAATATTAAAGTCAACTAAATAGTGGCAAAATTTAAATCTGCTCACTATCAATGAGAGGTTTTGTAAATATTCAGATTTACTTCATTCCTGTCCTGTCTAATCATATCCTCGAAATTTTGACAAATATATTGCCTTTTCTTGCCCTGTTCCTGTACGAGATCAAAATCTGATAAGACAAAACAGGAAACAAGACGAAATTCTGGTTGTCTACCCTTAACCACACCTTGTTCAGAAATCCATGTGAATTTAATAATGATGACATCTTGAGCAATGTTAATTATTAGCATATTTTTTTAATAATTTTACGTATAATAAAAATATGGCATTTAAATCGAATTTAATAAATTAATAGGTTTTAGGATTTATTTAGCTATAAAATATGATCTTAAGCATATTAGATTTGACAAGTTCGAGATTATATCAATGTTAAGAACAAAATTGAAAAATGGCTACCAAACCTCCACTTTTATACAAAATTTTTCAATGTTTACCAGTATTAATTACTAAAATTTTCGCATATAGGGGGTACCTTAAAAATTGTAAGATAAGGTGGTCCTCTAGAAAATCTCCAGATAGGGTTGAATCTACTAAAACAGGCTGGTCTTGACCTACCTGATTCCCCCTTCGCTACCTCTATTTTGGTATAAATTCTGAATCTTTGCAGTTGTTGAGTAGATTATTCGCAGGACCTGGAGTGTTTAATTGTAAAATTAAAATGCACTTCCATCAGAGATGCGCATAGGGTTGTATGATGATTTTGTCATTTTATTTGTGAAATATCGTCAAAACAATCAATTAGAGGAATATCCATCTTATATTATTCGTAATTTAAGCGTTTAAGAGGTATCTGTGCATACAAATAAACAGATATAGATAGATCCTTCAATTAATTTTATTGCTAATTTTAATATAAATTGCATACTAATAGGTTCTTAGGAAAATAACCTCATATATCTAACGTTTATTGATTAACAATAATTAATAATTACAATTCTGGTTACAAGAGATCACCTTGGTAAACTAAACGTAAATATATTTAGTTGGTTTAGAATAATATTTAATGTAAAATACATTTGAAATATACAATCAAGATCATTACAAGTATTTAATGAGTTTGCAATAAATTACAGAAAATTATTTTGAAAGTTAAAAATATCTTTACTAAATTTTCATTTTTAAAAATGTACAGATAATACATTATATTTTAGTTTTTCACTTCATTCTATTCTATTTGATTAATTTGTGACTGACAGCCGAATATAAGTTTGAAATGAAACCTTAATTATGGATATAATCAACAACTTTCCAGATTTCGCCATCTACCAAACATGTATTTTTTTCCTAAATTGTTAACCAATTGTCAAAGTATGTCATGTGCTATATCTTTGCACTCAGAATAATGAGGTCTTTATTATAAAAAATACTTTATAGAGCGAAAAATCAATTTTTAAACATGTCACCCATAGGATAACATTACTTGAAAAATTTTGAACATTTTTAGAAAAAAAAAACAAAAGAGAACACCCTCCTGGAAAAAATTAATTTTGTTCTAAATACAATGCTAAATCTAAATATAATTTTTTAATGAGAAAAATTACATGAAAAATTGGTCAAATAAAATCGTGAAAAATTAAAAAAAGTATTTGAGCTTGAAAAATTAATTTTAAAAAAATTTGTAATTTTCATCATTAACAGAGGCCAACATTCTTTAAATCGTCATGCTGTCAAAATGTTTCTATCTATCATGGTTTTTGCGTAAACTCATGTCGAAATTTCGAAATTTGATGGGCGATTCCGGCGCCCCCTGTAAAGATTTTTACATAATCTAAACATTTTTATGCTCGTAGAGAACCCCTCTATTGAATCCCGGTGTGCACTTTTT
>JAQFXN010004119.1:0-10122 GCA_034693365.1 Liacarus xylariae
GAATTGTTTTGAGTAAAACAAAATATTTGGTCATTTAGTAAAACATTGAACGCATGGAATAACAATGCATTGGATGATAATTGTCTAAATTATCAATTGTTTAGACATAACTGCAAACTAGCATAACATGAGAACTAATAGTCGAGTTTCAAACGCTAATTAGAACTAAGATTAACGTCAAAGCAGTTGTTAAGTCTATTCATGAATTTTTAAGTACTTTGTATTTAAAATTGTTTTGAGTTAATTAAGTGGAAAACGCGATTTTACAGATAATTTTAATTAAGGTTTTAAACACAGATAATTCACAGAAAAGTTTTGGAGAAAAAAGTTTTTATTATTAATGTTTCTGAACTACAATTTAAGTATAACTAAAGTATTACACTATTTATCAAATCTGTTAGAATTCATTGCATGTCTTTCGCCTTAAAATGTTGTTCACTGTTGAGTAGAGATCGAAAAATAAGTCAAAATGAATTAATTCGACAGTTAATTCGAGTCCAGAGCAGACAATACATCACGATTTTGCACCTGGAGTTCACTTGGATAAACACAAAAGCAGCAGAACTGGAGATGTTTTATATTTATATGATATCGATTTCACGTCTGAGGGCTATTATAAATGTGAACTGATTGCAGATCACACTTTCCAAACGGTCAAACTGGACAGTCATATGACAGTAATAGGCAAGTGATTCAATGAATTGCTAGCGTTGTTTCGAAATGAAATATTTGTAAAAAAGCATTTAGTAATAGCGTTAATGACATTTAGTTCCGCCGACAAAACCGCCAATAATTCAGGGCTACAATACTTTTTACAGCATAGGACAAGTCGTTACGTGTATTTGTATTCCTTCCTATTCTAAGCCTAAGTCTCGACTCAAATGGTTCATCAATGGAGATGAAGCGCCTGATTATTACTTAATAACTTCGAATGACTCCGTTTCTGGTATTAGTTTCACACTCGAGGAAAGGCATCTAATATCTGGTCGATTGCATTTGCGTTGCACTGCATTTATTGACTCCAATATCCAATCGCAAGGTTTAGCTTTCGACACATTCACTCTTATTGTGTATCAAATAATTATAGCTATTCTTTGTTTAACTCTATTCTCATTATTAATACTCTGTTTTGATTATAATAGTTATCAGTGAAGAGACCATAATTAATGGCACAAATGAATTACAAAACGTTCCCTTAATTATTGGATTGAAATCGAATTATATGTTAGGAGACTATGTGGACGTCAACTGTACTTTGCCTCAAATGATTTATGAAAGCTCAGATCCCAGACTCGAATGGTTTATTCATAATGAAAAGGTAGGCAAATGTGATAAAAAAGATTTAATAAGAAAATACGCACTAAAGGGCTGATTCACTAACTGTTTTATAGCCCAATGCAAACTTTGTGAGGCGTTATTCGGGTGCGATTAAGAACACAATAGGATTGAGATTTCGTATTCTCTCCTACCACCTTGACAACAATAGCAGCATTTTTATCAAATGTACCGCAACTCAGCTACTGATGCCTCAGAAGTCGATGGCATTGCGTTCCACTAAAGAGAAGAAAAATGATGGCATATCTGACATAATTAATGCAAATCACTTAAACTTATATCTAATTTATTTGTTACTCTCTATGTATAGTCTAATTGAAATAATTTAATTATAAAAATTATAAATCATTTAAGGAATTAATAATAATGTTTTGCTTAAATACTCTAATTATTATTAAATTATTTATTATATACTTAATTATAAAAAGATTTTCATTTTAATTTATAATCCGTTTGTTTGAATAATGAATTTTAATTATTATTATTTTAATTTAATTTTATTTATTTAAATGTCAAATAAAAATCTCTTGAAATGCATACTAATATACTGTATATTAATTGGTTTGAAAATCCTTGAGTAAAGTTAAAAATAGAAGTAAAAATTGAATTGAATGAAGAATTAGATGAAATTTGTGCCAAAATTTTATTTGGAAAATGCAATTGATCTGTAAGGAGGAAAGGAAGAGCACAAATGATGTGGTGCTGATCTCTTCCTCCAATATATGTTTCATACAATGCTTATAATCAGTGAAGCATTATATGTATATAAGTGAGGCTCACATTCGTTAAACTCAAATCTTTTATTGAACACAATTTCTTACTTATTCTGCGACAGAAACGACTCAGTCCTACACTCAGTCACTCATATAGTGAAAGGTTTCATTATTTGGTAATACTTTTCAGTTTTTCGCTAAAGTTCTGAATAATTTATTCTTTGTTTCAAATGTTAAAAATAAGAATAATATTAAGGAATTTTGGGAATAACTTAATATTGAAGTCAATTATTTGAATAAACGTTTGGCATAACTATTAATATCTTTCACATTCAAACCGCTGTAAAAATGATAATTGATTTATGACTTGAATTATGACAACACGAAAGTGGCGTTAAATTTCATTATCAGATAAATAATGCTCTTATCTGTCGTTCAATTTTATACGAAATAAAGATAATACAGAAATAATAAGGAATTTGGGCTAAAATTCTTTCAAATAGATGTTCAATATTTTGTCAGAAAAATTTATTTGAGAGCAAAAATGAATTGAATGACACGGTTTGAGATCTCTTATTGTCAATCATTTGTCAAAAACTAACCAATATTTTAATGTATTTTAAGCAAAGATGAAAAATCTGTAAATCATCTGAAAATATCACACGAATAGAGAGGAAAGTATTGAAATTTTCTATTTTATCATCAATTTTCACATAAGGTTATATAGTAAAGGGGTGTTTTAAATCTATTAAATAATTTTATTCAATATGAAGTAATTCAACAGAAGTTCCACAGAATTCTAGAAATTATTCTGAAAGGAAATGGCACTAAAGGCGAGGCTATCAAAAAGTAGGTGATTGCAAATATATGGAGAATCTCCTATTTCAACCTTTTTCCATATTCTGACTTTATAAAATTCTTCATTATTAATAAATGTGATTTGAAATATTAATATTGCTTAAAATTTATTTATTTAATTAATTGTTTATAATTTATTAACTCAGATATAATAAAATGTATGTAAATATTTATTCAAAATACATCAAATTTTCTGAATGAAGTTTTAATTAACTAGAGTTTAGCAAATTAGGTCAACTCAGAGGGTAATTTGTAATAGGAGAGAGGGAGGAGGATATTTTAGTAAACCCATTACTTATATCTGATTAAAACATTGTATAAAATATGTCTGTGTTTTCTCTTTAAACCAATGTTTATAACGAAAATATTAACTAAACTTAAAAATTTGATTGTTTTCTTTTCGATAAGATCTCAGAGGTTTTGTAGAAATATATTTCACACACCAGTGAACAGAATTTGAACGGAAAATACGATGATTTAAGAAATTGTTTTAATTTTTCTGTTTCTGATTTACTGAAGCATTCGTTGACTTCCGATACGAACCGATCGACTCTCCCATCAAAAACTTTAATTCAAAGACAAACCTAATCTGAAAATAACACGAGAACTTAGAATAAGTCCGGAAATGATCTGTTTTTTGCTTACTTTCCGTTTTTTAGTGAACAAAAAATATATATATTTCAAAATTTGAAATACAGTCTAAACTTCTTTATTCTACAATCTTTTAGAATTAAGTTAATATCAATCGATAAAAGAAAAATTTGCATTTTCTAAATTGAAATATCGCACACTTCTAACCGCAAGGCATTAGAATAAAATTTGCTTTTTATAAATGCAGTGAACCCTTCAATGAATTTCTTAAAACTTATGCTTTGAATTCTCAAATTCTCTTTTACTTAACACTAATAGTGAATAAAAAATAATTGATTCAAAAGAATTTGATCCGAAATTTATAATAAGAAGAGAAACACTAAAAAAAAACTGTAGACGCTATCATAGGTTTCATTGTTTGTCTAATACAGAGTTTAATGATTTAGCATTTCGTTAAAGAGTGAAGAAAGAGAATCAAATTAGTTAATGAATCAAAGAATAAGATCATTAAACAAATTGTCGTCATTTACACTGTGTTTGTATTAAAAAGCATTGAATCAAATATATACTGTATATATATATACCGGTATATATAATATGGGTATAGAATTTGTAGAACAACTTTTCAAGAGATGAATGGAAAAAAAATTTCACGTCGAGTTCAAAGATCAGAACATCAATCAATAATTATTTCATTTCAAAGACTAACAAGAAATATACAGCTTTTATCGGTTTATAGAAAATCTAAAAATATATTCTTATTTTAGTTGTGTTTTCACACAATTGCCTATTCAATGATTTAACAATTGTCTGTCAATTGTAATGTAATTAAAAAAAAATTTCGTAATCTCAAAAGGAATGGGTAATTAAGGGTTTATATTAGTGTTGATTTCCTTTAGTTTTAGAATGAGCTCTCATAAGGCTGTCTATAAAACTTTTTTCAGATTTTCAGATTCGTTTTATAAGATATGTTGTTATACTGTGAATGAATATACAGTATATTTTAGGAGGTTTTCTTGTTTATATGATTAAATTTTATCATATTTATGGATTTATACAAGGGTAGCCAAGGGGGTATAGCCTAAATACTTTGAGATTTTGCAAAATACCTCCTCTGCCTTTTTTCGCCGTAGGCAAAATAATTTTGTTTTTACCTTACTCTGCATTTTTCATATTTTGGAATATTGTATACCCCCTGACTTTTTGAGAAAATCTTCTCAAATTACCACCACCCTCTGACTTGGCCGACCTTGGCTATCGTGGATTTATACTACTTTATAATATTTTGTATTTTTATATTATTTTAAGCCGAGAATATCTTAGATTTTAAGTCCGTTGAGATAATTTTATTCATTTCCTATTCGTTTCTAACAGAGTATTCCTTTCAAATCATTCATTGAATGAATAAATATTGTTTCTATGGATGAGCAATGGGGGGTATAACCAAAATACCACCCTGTTTCCGAAAAATGACCAAAATACCCCTTCCTGTGATGAAGAAAAAATGAAAAATTTTGAGGTTCCCCCCCCCTAGAAATTTTAAAAAAATGGTGCAGAAAGAATATTCTGTCTAAATTCTTTCAAAACAATTAAAATTTGTCAAAATTTTGTTAAATTACGTCGTTTTTAATTAAATTTTGCAAGAAGTTGCAGAATACCTCCCCTCATTTTTATTTATTCAAGTATAAATTCTTGGTCGAATTCTCGAATAATTTTTAGTCGATTTTAAATTTTAAAAAATTTATTTGAAAATATATGTAATATTAAATGTGATTATTTATCACTGATCAATTTTCAAATCGTTTCAAATAGTCAAAACAGAATACCAATATATTTGGTTGTCTCTGGTCAATTATCTAAAAATAGAACCCCAATATATTTGGTTGTCTCTGGTCAATTATCTAAAAATAGAACCCCAATATCTTTGGTTGTCTCTGGTCAATTATCTAAAAATAGAACCCCAATATCTTTGGTTGTCTCTGATCAAATATTTAACAACAGGGTCCCATAGAATATCAATTTTTCAACATAATTTGCAAGAATGTAAACATTTTTATTTTATTTATTTAATAATGATTAAACCAGGGGTCGCCAAGGGGGATAGCTTAAATACCCCTCCTTGAGTTCAAAATTTTGCAAAATTCCCCCCCCCCTATTTTTAACTTACATGCGTTTCACCTACCTGTGCATTTTTCATATCTTACAATTTTGCATACCTCCTTGTCATTTTGAGAAAATTTTCTAAAAATAGCACCTTGCCGACCCCTGAACTAAACTAATGTTACATTATTACAGTAATTACATAACAATATTAAAAAATAATTTAATTTTATAAATTCTAAAATTGTGGCACAGATTTGAATCTTATTATTAAATTAGAAAATATTTTTTATCGATTGAATTCATTTTCAGTTAATTTTCTAATTTTTTATACTAGCAATTATTCCATTTATAAGTAAATGTTATTAACAAGGTACATTACATGGACTGTAAATATTTGTTTCGCTTGCCATAAAAATACTATTAGTATTTATAAGCAATAATGAAAATTTCAAATATTTATATGAAAAATAAATTATACGTAAAGTGCTTATAAAGCGTTAGAGTTTAGAGTATTAGAAGAAAATGTCAAATAAAGATGATCCTGACCAATATAACAGTTTGTTTTAGTTCTTTTGTGACATTGAAAATATTTTGAAGACAAATTCAGATTGCCAATTTAAAAATAAGAAAGCTTTGTCCGATTCATTTATATAAGTTATTTTAACTATTGTGCTAAATCGAGTTTTATTGAAGGTAATTTCTTAAATGTGAGTTTCATATTATGTTTGTATTCAAAGAAATATTACGAAGACAATCTTCCACTTACAGTTAGGCTTATTATAGTTGCTTGTTACATTGAAATTCATTTATAATTCATGCTATAACTCTACAGAATTATCAGAGGAATGGCTGAAATTTTTAAACCAACTAAATATTATATTTCAAAAGTAAATTACTTCTTTTGAATTTTTCATTCTAATCTACAATTATTGCTCATACGATCTTGCTAAAATTCTCGGTAATAATGTCGAGCCAAACACATGAGCACATAAACTTTGAATCTAAAGAATTGGATTAAGTCAACAGTTTTGACATTTTGGTTTGTATTTTGTTTTGTTAGTATATTATTTAAAATTAAAATAAATTTAAATGAAATTGATCATACTGTTTTGCATTTAAGCACTATTATCATTGATAATTTATCAATATGCCACTCTTTTAGAGATTAGTAAAGAACGTTAATATCATAGAAGATAGAGATTGAAATGAAGAGAAAATCTGAAACTTTCTTATGAGAAGGGGTTAATAAAAAAGAGTAAGCAGGAGAATTTATTGATTTAACCAAAATTTTCAAAAACTATAAAGAGCAAAATAAATTGTAATAACTTTTTTCAATATTTTTATTTATTCGGTTTAAGCAATGGGTGTTTGGATGGATGGATGGATGGATGGATATGCTATGTTAGTAATAAGAGAGCAATAATAAGCCATAAAAATAGGAATTTATGGCTATTAAAGTGATGAGAATATGATTTATATAATATTGTATTTGAGGTAAAGTTAGTTAAAGACTAGTTTTGTTGGAATTGGCTATAAAATATTTGAAAGCGTTTCCAAATTGAATTATTAACCATTGAATGGAATTGAAAGCCATTAAAAGGAAATATTTTTGCTTTTGTCTTATAATTTATAAATATGTGCCTAAACTCGAGAATACAAGACAACCTTATAGTTGATGTTATATAAGAGGAAGAACTTATTCTGTTATACGTATCGATCATTTGCTGGCTTTTGATAAACACATTCAATCAAAAAAAACGCCAAAAATAGGTTTCACTCTTAGAGTTATATAACGAAACTTTAATATCAAAATAGCTTTAAATAGTAGACTAAAACATCTAAAATATTCAATACAACGCATTATTGCTATCAATTCTGAATATAAAAATTGAAAGTTTGCAACAAATGCATGAAAATATTTCGAAATTCTGAATAAAACAAAAATTATTTAATTAGATTCAATCAAAAACTTTTAGTTAATGAAAATGAATTTTGAGAAAATTGTAGAAATGTTTGTCAGATTTCGTCTCACAAATAGTCACTTAACAAATGAGTGATGCGTTTCGCAAAAGAATAATTAAAATAAAACTATAGACAAAGAATATATTGCACTATACAATTGAAGCCATTATACAATAGAGAAATACAGAAATATTGCAGACATGAGATTGTAGTGGAGTGGATGTGAATGTTTAGATTTTAATCAAAACTTTTATTTAATTAATTCAAATTAAGTTATGCAGAGCTTTCAGACTATTATTTAGCGATTTGTGAAGTCTAAGCGATGAAAGATTTTCATTTTGACGACACTTTTAATGATCCGCTTTTAAATAATATCATTTCCGTTCAGTCAAACAACCACTGAGTGCTCGTTAACAGCGATACTAACTCTTTGTTTGCTAATTATCAATGACTTTGAATTTCTGACTATTGTCAGCTAACCTGTTAGGTGTGGTCAGGGGCTCAATAGGAATCAAATTCATATTCAAAATGCATCTCATTTTTAAATTATACTATAAAGACTTTTTTAAGAAAAGGGAGAAAGTAGAAAAAGGAGTATATAGATTCGTTTTCACCCACTCCCGGGTATTTTTTCGGCGAGCGTTGTAGTAATAAAACAAATTCTGATATTTTTTTTGTTTTGCATAAAATACTATCAGTTTTTAAATTTATTTCATTTCTTTAGAATCTATAATTTGTTTTAAAAAACTTCTAATACCAGTACTTGTGCTAAACGATTAATACTAATAGTTTAAGAAAAGAGTCAATAATTTAGGACAGAATAAGTCTGTTATTATAGAAATGTAATTCTAATCAAGTAATGCAAATATTCAGTACTTATAGAGTAAGCGAAGATTTGTTGAAAACTCTTCGAATTGTGAGTTAAATATTCTATTTTGGGATTATTTAGTCATAATTTTATGAATGTTTGCATAATAAGTAGAATTTACACATTATTCATAATATTAGTAAAATAGTCTCCTTATAATAAATTGACTCTTATTTACTTAACCATTAAATACATTCGTAACCAATAAAATGTTTTAGAATTTAAACTTCTGTTAAAATGGCTAAATTGTTACAAGTTAGGAATTCTGATGAATGATTAGTCAAATTCTTTCTGAAATGTCCAAATTCTACGAGTTTGCTATATCACCAAAATTATATCCCTTCCAAGGCTTTTCACCCCTTCCTCTCTCTGCACAAGAGTCAGTATTCACTATATTGTATTGTAAGTTATAAATAATGTAGATCATTTTCGGGCAATGTCCAATTTTGCCCGTTTAACTTCAAACAAGAATGAACCATTAATATATATATAACACTGCTTCCTAGAAAAATCTAACTATTGAGAAATTCTAAGTGCGGATGAAAATTTGCTGTTTTTTCAATTTTGAACAATAAATGGAATCAAAATATGCTGCTTAACAAAATTCGAGGGTGCGCTTATAATCCCAAGGTGAAAAATTATACGGGTTAAATTCTGTACCATTTTATAACAGATCAGGTATTTAGTTTTCTTGATTATATTTACCCTTGCAATATATACTGTATATCATTGCAAATCTTATAACATGTAGAATGAGTATAAACAGCCTTTGACTATTTAACACCCGACGGTAACTGGTCAAATCTGGTCAAACGACCCAATATCAGATATGTGGCTTGTTATATATCGTTGAGTTCAAAATTCAATACCCCCTTAATCACACCTGGTTATATATCGATAATATTATAATATATTTGCGTTTCAATTAATGTTCATAAAATTCTGGCCAGACTAGAACTTTGTCAAACAGCAATTTTGATCCCATTTATTGTTCAGAATTGAAAAAACTGCAAATTTTCATCCGCACTTAGAATCCCTCAATAGTAAGAGAAATTATATTTGAATAAGGCAAGATTTTTAATAGATTCCCATACCAGGGCATTATAATAGCCTCCCATCTGATTGGAAGCTCTCAATCCATAGCATTATCATAACTTGGAATCCTATTACATAATCATGCTAGACAAATTTTAAGTGGTTCAAATTTCAATAGGCTTCATGAATAGATTAATCATTATCATATGCCCCATCCCATAGGATTACCATACGATTCCATCCTATAGGTTTATAATGGATTCTTTTTCCATAACAGGTTTCTATGTCATAGAAGATAATATATTTCCATCCCATTGAAGGCTCATATCAACGAGTAAACGAATCTATATACTCCTTTTTCTTCGAAAGCGGAGTTAAAAATGGTTGCGACAAATCTAATAATTACCCGGTTTTGCCCGGAAATTCACAAAAAATTTTTGAATAATCCAAATAAAGTTATTATTAATTGAAACATAATAGTTATGCCGTTTATATTAAAATATTATTTTTTACTCTGACATCATTTAATTCCAAACGAAAATAAAAGTCAATTTAAAAAAGAGTCTGACTTTAGAATTTATAATTGAATGACAGGCATCAAAAACAACACATAATAATTTTTCTGTGTTTGCAATTAAAGGTTTTTTCACAGATATT
>JAQFXN010004120.1:0-10122 GCA_034693365.1 Liacarus xylariae
TAGGATTGAAAGCAATTATTTTCCAAAACAGTTGATATTTTCAACACTAGAATCCGTCACTAAAATGAGCTGCACAACATTTGCACGATTTTAATACAAAATTTTGTACCCTGTTCATTAATGCATGTCGTCACCTGTTAATCACAACTAGAAATGAATCCACTGTAAATAATCTTGTCTTATGTCTGCACGCGCTATAATATAATTTATGTCCCAGATAAAAAAAAATACCATTGAAGTATTTCTTTATAATCCATTAACTTGGATATTTTCAAAAATGGCACTACTTGTAATGCTTGGGGAGATTCTATCTTAAAAAACTACTTGATGTCTTGTGAACAGAAAAAGCAATTGTTTTTTTTGAATATATTTTTGTATATTTATAATTTATATCAATTGTTAGATATCTCATCTGTTAGTCAATAGACCTAGATTATTTTATCAATTCTAACTTTATCAATACCCGCTAGTTTCGCCATAAGCCAATACCCTCCTTAAAAATTTTCTGTTGCCTAACCCTGGTTTGCATCCTGTCTGCATGTTTGACGTCAATCAACATGCAAATATTGCTGGCAGAGAGTTGACAAAGAATTGGACTATAGTCGGGGATTCATCAGTCAATCGGTGCAAACAATTAAAAATTTTTGTCAATTATTTTCAAATTTTTAACTGTAATTACAATTAAACATTTGATTGCATGCATTACAACAATATTTCTGTTCGCAAACAATCTATAAATTCCATATGAATTACAGTTTCATTTAAGTCTTTTAAAACATCAGTTGTGATCAAAATTTTTTAATCGTTTTTTTGTAATTTAGAACAGAATTTTGTAACAGATTTAGAAGACTCAGTGAACAGTAAGAGAATTGACAGATATGGCCAAAAGAAGAAGTGCGAGTAAGCCTGCAAAAAAATGTAGTGGACCCAGTGGTTCATGTGTTCATTTCCACACCAAATACAAGGGCAAAAAGAGATGTCAAGTCCCGGCCAACATGTCTTGTGTTCACTTTCACCCGAAGAAGAAAGCAAGGAAAGGAAAGAGCAGAAGGCGTTGAGAAGAGGCAGGGGTTGAAGAATGTAAAGAAATCACTGAGAATTCAATGAAGATTTAGTCGATATTTGCAAAACAAAATTCTTTTCTAAAATCGTTTTAAATCTTTGAACTAATAATTTTTGAATAAAAATTGGTTTAAAATAAAAATTAGATTCATTTCATTCGTTTAATAAAAGATTTACATTAAAAATCTGGACTTAAATCTTAAGTTAGCTTTAATTTATATTTTCTATAAATAAAAAAGAAGTAAAGGGAGGCGGAGAGGGGGAGGGGAGGGTCCAGTAGGTTTTTGAAACATTTTAAAGCAATATTAACCAAATCTCAAGAAATTAAAGTATCGTTTAAGCAAACTATTAGAGGAATATCTAAATTATTTAGAATAATAGAGGCATTCATTGGAACCGTCTCTTTGCAACACTTCTATTCCAAGGGTTAGAATAACTCCAAGTTTGACATCAATGAAACCGACACTACATTTGTAGACTAATTAACTATTAGTCAAAACAACAGTGTATTTAAATTATAAATATTTTGTTAAAAACTCTTAATTTCACTCATTTATTAATCAATTTCTTATTTTACATTTGAGTTAAGCACTGATTAAAATAATTGTTCATTGAATTAACAAAATCTCAATGAATTGAAGAAAACAAATGAATGAAAAAAATAAGTTTTAAATCAATGACTAATTACTTGGTTTTAAAAGTTGTAATATTTCTAAAACTAATAAATATTTGTAATTAATTTGTGATTTCATTCTTTTGTTGGTTAGTCTTGAAAGTGGGCGAGAGGTTAGTGTCGAATATAGATTTGGCCACAAATGAGTGTTTCTTAAGACTCTCTACTTGTGTCGCGTCCTTTGAGTCCAATTGTTGGAGACGTCGTTCACTCCTTTCGGTGTCAATACATGGGTTTTGTTTTGCAGCCAATTGTTTATCACTGAAAGCACTTTCCATTTTATAACCGATTGTTCCGATTATTACCGCAAATGGAAAGACAATGTATGGCGAATAGACCCGGAGTACTGCCCAAACGGCCGGAAGCATTGCAAACACCCGTACTATTGGTTTGGATTAATTGATAACTAATTGATTGATTGAAAGGCAAAACAAATTACAGAAGTATTGCATAAGTTTTCAAATTCATGTCTAATGTGTTTATTATATAAATTGTACACAAATTATGTCAATTAATGTCATTTCGGGTCAGTTTTTATAACATCCTAAAGACTTTAATGTCTTTCCTCTCGACTCGAGTACTCAAAAACTCTTTATTAAAGTTTACGTCGTTTTTGTCAAATATTTGTTTATATTTTAAGCGCTTTTCAAAACAAATACAAAAAAACAATTATAAACAAAAATTTATTTAAAACTGAATTTTAAATTTAATTTCAATTAATTCTTTTGAATCTCATTGAAAACGAGAAACTGTTTTATGATTTAAATCAAAGATGTCTTACAATTGCGGAGAAGTGGTTATGAAATGCAAACCATTTGTTCACACATTGAATGAATGCCAGAAATCAATTCGCTGTGACTTTTGTTTTCAATTGAAGTCAGTTTTGATTGTATTTCACTTGAATTGCAATTTAGTTTATAATAACATTTGTTGTCTTTATTTATTGATTTCTAATTTATATTTTTGTCCATACATTCAGCTCTTCATTGAATAAGTGCTCGAATTGTAAATCAATATATTATTGCAACAGAAAGTGTCAAAAACAGGATTGGAGTGAATGCCATAAAACTGAGTGTAAATTATATTTAAATTATTATAAAAACTGTTTTAATAGAGATTGCGATCGCTTTCTGTTAAGACTATGGCTTAGATTAGAAAACAAGAGTAAACCTCAATCCGAGAGAAGCCATGAATTGTATAACGGATTGAACCGCAGTTTCGATGATCTAATGACTCATTACAATGAAATACTAAACGACACCAAAAGAATTGAATCCTTTAATCAAATCTACAATCGATTCAAATCATGTCATTTATGCGTTGATTACGAAATACTTTTGCAATTGTTTTGTAAGATTTGTATCAATTCTTTTTCAATCCTAAACGAAGATCTCAACCAAATTGGTTCCGGTCTTTACATCTGTGGATCAGTTCTGAACCATTCGTGTGAACCAAACGCCGCCACTATATTCAATGGCATTGATTTGGAAGTGAGAGCTCTTAAGCCGATTGACGCCAATCAGGAGATTGTCATTAATTATTTGGATTTGAAAATGAGTGCAACTGAACGACGGAATAGACTTCGGGAACAATACTATTTCGACTGCAATTGCATTAAATGTTTGACACATTCAGACATTAATATTGACTACTCTTTAGTCAATAAATTGGACAAAGAGTTCGACGAATTGATTACAAATAAAAACGATTGGAATAAATGCCTTACAATTGGTGTTCAATCGATTCCATTGTATCAACAAATTTATGGTGACTTTCATCCCGACCTAACCGTCCAATTGATGCGAGTCTTGAAAGTTAAGGTTTTAATAATTGATAGTTTGAACGATAAAAACACAATTGAATTGATTCGTAAGACTCGGAACGCAATCGAAATAACTCATGGATTACAACACAAAATATTTGAAATTTTTAAACAAACGATCGGTTTTTAAATTATAGTTATTTTTAGAGAATGCAATCATAGGTTGAAATCGAAAATATTGTCAAATCCTTACAAATCGTTTATTTTCTAAATTCTATTTTCAGTTTATAGTAAAGACTTTTAAATTATATGAAACAAACATTAATTAAAAGTAAAAATAAGATAAGAATTGACTACAGATTTGATTACAAATTCAATTAATAATTGAGTTTTCTTTTATGTTTCACAAACTCCTCAATGGATGGCATTTATCCCCTTTCGGGCCAACGACAGGCGCCGTCTATTCGGATGACCTCTCCGTTAATCATTTGATTTTCAATTAATGTTTCGACTAAAGCAGCGAATTCTTGTGGATCGCCTATTCTGGAGGGACAGGGAGTGCAGAGTGTGATGAAATCCATTAATTCGGGTGAATCGCAACGCATGACAAGAGGTGTCGCAAAAAAACCGGCGGCAATGCTATTGCAGCGAATGGCCATTTGGGCCAAATCTCTAGCAATGGGTAAAGTCATGCTATTTATGGCCATTTGTGAGGCACTATAACCCGCCTGTCCTTCGTGTCCATCGTATGCTAAAATACTCGACGTATTAATAACGACACCACGAGTTCCTCCAGAACTCAATTGGTTTTTGGCCATCAATTCTACGGCAAGTCTTATGGCATTAAAAGTTCCCAAAACATTGATTTCAATCAATTCACTGAAATCCTCGAGTCTTTGGGCTCTATTCGACTCGAAGTTGTATGTCTTGAAAGCATTGGCCACTCCGGCGCAGTTCACCAATGCGTCCAATTTGTTGACTCCCGAAGAGTCGATGCAATACTTCAACGCATTATTAATGTCTTCTTCTGAACGAATGTCTCCCTTAAGAGACACCACATTATCGTTCGGTTCTTCACTCGGTTTCATGTCTAGTGAGACAACTTTGAGGCCATTATATGCCAGTCGTTTACAAACAGCTAACCCCAGACCAGAGCCCCCGCCCGTCACCAGAGCTACCAATCCTTTCAATTGAGTCAACATTTGAATTGTTTTATAGTTGTATTGAAAAACACGTGAAAACACTATTCAATACTTCTGTGTTTATACAGTAATACAGTCTTTGTGTGCAATGAATACAACGATTGCATCAGAATTTGTGGACAAAGTATTCAAAATTTATATTTGTTTAATGGCTTTGAATGCTTTCATAAGATTTCAATTAATTATAAATAATTAAATCAAATTTAAATCTTATAAACTGTTAATTATTTAAATATTATTAAAAATATATGACTTTTGACAACAATTACGTCAATTAATGTATTTTTGAAAACAAAAGAATCAGAATTTCTACCAAATTATTGAAATTAAAGGAATATAGAATGTGGAACAGATAGACAGATAACTTGTACCAGATTTGCGTTTAAAAAATTAGCCAACCTAATTTAGCAGTGGGAGGGGTAGGAGGGGTTCCTTTCTAAAACTTGTTGATTAAACAATCGTCGGTATTAACAGTGAATTATAGAATATTCTTAATCATTGATAAGAATGTATCGGAGCTATTAAATAAATTCTGACCAAGACAACCTGAACTTTAATGTAATTCTCACATATATTATAGTATAGGATAGAAACTCTTGAATAAAAAAAATTGTGTAAACTCTAATCGTAACCATTCTTATTGACAATCTATTAAAACTGAGCTCTTGAAAGTCAAGAAACTATTTAACTCATACTTCAATCAGAAATGCACAAAACTTAAAATGCCAGAGAGTATTCAGCAAGAGTTTCGGCCCAGGAATATTAGGGAGAGATATTCTAGGCTGTGAATTCACAAATTTACTAATTATGGGCAAGGAATGGTTCGGGAGGGTATTTTAAAATGTAATTTTTTCTATAAATACTTTTTTTAATGATTTTTATTTCCATTCCGTAATAAACATTTGTAACATTTAAGAGAAATGAAAGAAAAAATTCAATGAAATCTCTTACAGAAAAGGGCCATGGAGAAGTGTCTCTGCAATTGGAGGAAGTATATCGCGAGCGAGCCTATAGGAATCTCGGCCAAAACAACAGGGGGTATTCTAATCTGTCTCCCTGTGCGCATTCCTATTATCAATCGACCTATTCTGAGAATTTCTGACTGAGAATGTTCTTGCTCTGACTAAAATCTATAAATAAAATAAACAATTTAATACAGAATTGAGCAAGACACTGATGATATATTCATTTTATCTATTAAGAACTATTAAACTTATTTTTATATAACATAATATTATCATGTGATACTGTATTACTATTTTCATCTTAAACTCGAGTTTTCAGTTTTCATATTTTGTCAAATTCTATAAAATTACGCTTATTTTAATACATTTAATCAAATACTATGAATCGATTAATCAGCGACTCCAAAACGACAGGGAGGGGATATTTTTCTGTGACACCCTGGAGAGGAGATTCCAGAGGAGGCTAAAATGACGGATTTTACCAATTTTTGCCTACGGCGAGGTTTAGGAGGGGTTTATAATGCAGTTCTGCAGAATTATGATGACTTCTTTAAGAATTTAAAAAATTGTCAAGAATTTGACAAAATTCTAGCATTTCCCCAGAATTTACAGAATCTTTCTCAAAACTTGCTATCGAGAGCCTAAAGGGGCAGCCGGTCAAAACGTGTTTTTGACCCGTATTTATGCCCTATTGATATTTTATTCACTATAGTTGATAATATTTAAAAGAAAATTCAGTAAAATATCGAAAGCGGCGCGTTTTTCTAAAAAATTCCTAACAGGAGAGTAGAAAGTTATCATGCCAAAACTCTAGGTGGTATTCCGGGCTTTACCTTATTCTCAGTGTCACAATTTTATAGGCTTTTAATGCATTTATGCTTTTAATAAATGCTATTCATTCAACACGTTTTGAAATAATCTATATGTTGTAAAAATGATTATAATAATCAAAGAATTTTTAATCATTTAATACCGCCACTTTATTATGTCCTGGTCTAATGATGACGGAGACACTGGATAAAACACATAAAACCGGGATCATCTGGTCACCTCACTCGACATCCCTGCCATTAATTCAAAATTGGCAAATTCTGAAAATATAAATATTAGGATCAACTACATTCTGATCTCAGACCCACCACAATAATTAACACCTGTATCAAGGAGTTTTTGTATGATTATGTATACAGTTACTTTTTGGTCAATGAACTTAATATGTAATCAATTTAGTAGTGAACAAAATCCTGAATAAATATTAGAAATCTATAGAAATCCAAAATAAATAAAGTTATTAATTATTATTTTTTCTTTTAATTTATAACGAATATTGACTCTTATATAAAATAAAAACTAAAATTGAAAAATTCTAATGATATGTAAATAAAAAAAAGATTATTCTAATCAGTTTTGTATTATAATTTAGTTTTAATATATAAGTATTTAATTAATTAGAACTAAAACAGAATTAATGTTTGAAAATATTATATATTAAAACTTTTTTATACCTTTAATCGATATCTAATGATTTCTATTTACTTTTAGAGTACTTAAAGGTTTCTAATTATTTTTTTCTTTAATGTCAATGTCATTAACTCAATATTAACTGTAAATATCAACGCGTATTAAACAGACTTGAAATGGTGTGAAAGAAAATAATTTTGATAATAAGACTAATGACGACATCAGCAGAAATCAGAAATTCTGATTCATAAACTATAAGTTATTCTTCAAGTGCTGAATGATTTAGTTGTCTATTAAGAAAACGAAAATATACTATAATATAATATAACATTTCAATTGACATAACAATGATATCAGAAAATAAATATGTGCTCACAGATTATCATAGATTAAGTACAAATAACAAATCACAAACTTATAAAATATTATACAAAACTAATAAATATTCTCAAGAATTCATGTCTAATAAAAATAATAAATAAATAGCAAAACTTATTGAATATTTAAAATATTGAAATTCTCTTATTTTAATTTTGATTGAAGTTTGAATAAGAATTATCCTAGTTGAATAAATGTTATTTTTTAATACTGATTGTTAGTTTTGACACTAAAGGAATTCTCTGGTTATCAGGCGATTAGTGAAGCGTTACTATTGAGTTGTGATAATTGTTAGCGAATTCGATAATTCAATAATTTATCCAATCGTTTGAAATAATAAATGCCTCAACTCTTCAGTACAAATAACAACTTAACAGAATAGACAAACATATTATTAGATTAATTGAATATTCGTTATAATGTGATAATTAATAAATTGAAATACTATTTGATTGTCATTTCGACATTTGTTCGCAACACTAATGGCTTATGACGGCAGAAGACGTCTATTAAGTGCCGGTTCTCTGTATGTGGACGTCGACAAAGACTTGAAAGAAGCTTTGGATGATTTCAATAAAGATGACACACTTGAGGAAATCGGTTGGTCTTTGAAACCATTGCGCGCAGAGTTCAAAACCAAAGGAAATGACTTACTATTCAAGAATTACCAATCAAGATTACAGCACAGGTTCTTCACAGTCCTCCTAATGCTCAATATGATTGTCAATTTCATCGACTCTTTTTGGTACTTTTTCTTCAAAGTAAGCTTAAAATAATTTATTAAAGAAATAATCAGAAGATTAAACAGTCATTTCATTTGACAAAATACGGGAAAAGAGTCTAATCTTTTAAATTCCTCTAAAAACTTTTCAGCAATATGTAAAATAGAACAGTTGTTAAATCTTATATTGAATTTGTAAAATAACTAATTGAGTTTGTCGACCTTGATTATCCCATATCCCAGTATCAACTGTCTATTAAAATATATTTATATTCTATGAAATTGCGTGAAAGCATATAAAGTTTTGGAAAATAGTTTTTGCAAGACGTTTGCCACTATTTACACCAAGCATTAACTTTTAGTCTTTTTCAGTTTATTTGAAATTTCTTACACATATATCATATTATAAAAGTTTAGTTCGGAATTAAAATAGACTTTTTATTTGAGTTCAATATTCCAATAAAAAGCATATTTCTTTTGAAAATATTGAAATTATAGTAATAAGTTTTGTTTAAAATGTGATATAATTTTGTTAATGCTTGATTTAAACTATCAATATAGTCGAAAATTAATGTTTATTTTATTATCTTAAACTTACAAAAAATTCTTAATTTTTAAATATATAATATGAAATTTCTACAATAGAAAATCCAAATTTCGCAACAAATCATTTTTAGACACGCATTTGGTTAACTTAATCAATCGTCACATATGTTAAGATTGAAGTTAACTCAAAATTTAGTATGATTATATCAAATATTATTTATTCTTTATATCACTTCTGACGAAAGCTGCGATTAGGACCTAAATTACCGGCACTTGAGCTTTAATCAAATAAATTATTCATTTTTCTATCGTTAACTATCAATTATAATATCAATTGTGCAATCAATTATACTTTCTTCAAGTCAAGTCTTTGCCACTTGAACTTGTCCCACTTCTGAAGCCTTATTATACTATTAATATCTATGTTTTCCAAAATTAATATTCATCATTTGGCTTAAACTTAAATAATAATATTGAACCTTTTAATAGTTTTTGAATCTTTAATCTTCATTTACAAGTAATAGAAAGACAGTTCTATTAAAATAAATTGAACTTAAATATTGGACTACATATGAATAGTATAAAAATAAAATTCAGACTTGGGGCAAATTCGAGTGACGATGACTTTATAATTATTATTATAAAGTCATTTCATATACAGTAAAACTTCAAGCATCCTGTTAAAAGAAATCTCTAGTCATTTACAGTCAGTTTATCGATAATAAGTAAAGTATTTTGAATTACTTCAGTTAGTTAGTACAATTAGTTTACAAGTCAGACAAGAGGATACAAGTCAGTTCAGCCTTAATATTAACATTTATGAGGTCTTGTCATTTATCTCCAAAAAATTTAAACTTTGTATGGTGGAAAACTCAGTGGAGAACTCCAACTTTGTAAACTCCAAAATATGTTCTGTTAAACTTTGTTAGACATGTTCTGAATAATTCTTGTGAAATATGATCAAACTCTGTTATATTCCATAAAAATAAGAGATCCTAACCTACAATAGATCAAAATTGTTAAAACGCAATATTCCTAATAAAGAGCCTAAGCTCTTGCTGAAAAATACCCCTGCCTGATGTCATTGACCTTGCACATTCCTGTATGCTCTGAAATGCATAACATACTGTAACTTTAGTCCGCTTTCTTTGTATGAAATTAATGTAAATCAAACATTTTCTTTAAGAACAGTTTCTAAGGATACGATTATTTATAATGTGAACTAAAAGATTCAACAAAAGTAATCAATGATTACTAATCATTCATAGAACTATCAATACAGTTAAGAGAATTCCTAATCGAGAGGCGAGAATAGGTTAGACTTCACTGCTTATGTATTTCGTATGGACTGT
>JAQFXN010004121.1:0-10117 GCA_034693365.1 Liacarus xylariae
CGAAGAATATACACGTGAAAATTTTATGATTATATTGAAATGTGCCAATTATTTAAGCTATCAAAAACTGATTCATTTCGATTTTTTTTGCTGAATTTCATAGTTTATATTTTGTACATTTAAATTGTACAAAATAAAATTATATATAAATAATAATGAAATTTTTAAATTGAAATTGTTGAAAATTATTGATTAAAATATAACAATGAATTCATTAAATAATTAATTTTGAACTATGAAATTATTCTAGATGCAACGCGATCTTATTGTTATTAATAACATGAAATATCTAATAAAACCGCTTTATAGTAAAAATGAAAAGGATTTGAAAGAATACAGAAGATGGTCGTCACAATTTATTTTTGATAATTATATTTAATAATTTAATGTTTAAGGAGTTATTCCGAATTTACGATTTAGTGACTATTTTTATCTATGATTGGAAAAATCGTTATATCTAATAAAATAGAATGAAATTTTTAAAATCTAATAGAAATTATTTATTGATTACTAATGATTGAGATTAAAGCTGAATTTAGAATATGTATACCATTTAATATAATGAAATATATAATTAATTTAAATGGTTAAAGTTGTATTTTCTTATAAAATATCTCTCTATAATTTGCGATCGAATTATTGAATGAATTTATCATTCAAATATTCAAATTTATTACTAATTTTGCTATTATTTACAATTTTAAAAAAGATTTCAATTATAAACTTCTTTGATTATTTGAAAACTCCCTCTTTTTTACGCTGTTAGGATTTTTATTCTAATTTTTGGAAATCTAAATTGTATATACAATACGAGTGTTAAAGTGCTTCAACATTCTTCCAGAAATTAAATGGCACACCATCTCTGGCCTTTTCTCAGTTGTCCATATATTGTAAATCAATAATGTATTATTTTTCATTAATTTTTTAAATAGTGTATTTAAGTTTTAGTCATTTGATCAGTCAAGGGGTTATTTAGGGAAAATTTAGTGACTATTATTTAGGGGCTAAACTGGGTTTTATGAGAGTTATTGAACACCCTGTTTATTCTCCTTACTTGAATCCTATACAAAACATATTTATGATAATTAAACATAAATGCGAATTTATTCATACACTTAAACCAGAATTATTGTTTGTCAAAATATGCCAAAAATGTGATATCATTGATAGGGATATTCAATTAATTCATAATTTAGTTTTATCGATAAAAAACGATATAATAATGTAATTTTTAATTACGGTGTAATTACAAAATACTGTTTTAAAAAATTATCAAGAAATAAAACATTATTGATTAACAATATATGGACAACTGAGAAAAGGCAGGATATGGTGTCCATTTTAATTTCTGGAAGACTGTATACAAATTCATTGGTCAATTTTAGAAAATTCAAATATAACAGAAATTTGGATAGAATAAAATACAAAAACTTATTTTGAACAAATTATAATTTCGAAAGACTAATAAGAAAATGCGGTTTCTTTTATCGCATTTATAAATTGCATAAAATATAAATTCGAGATTTGTTAAAATGGTAAAGCTAGTCGATTAATCTTTGTTGTTTCGCTTTATGTTATTATAATTAACTAATCTACAGTATGAATGACAGCCAAATAATAGTTTGAAATGAAAACTGAAAAAGTTCATTGAAAGAAACTCTCGTAAAAACAAAATTTTTATTTCTCTATCTATATAAGCTAAATAAGCTCTCTGTAACAGATAGTCAAATAATATAAAATAAAGCGAAACACTAAAGTTGATCTACTAGCTTTACGATTTTTAAAAATCGGTAGTTTACATATCAATCGAAATGCAAAAAATGTATGGATTCTTGAAACTATGCCCAATATATTTATATTTATTATTTTAACTCAGATATTCAGATTAATAATTTATTTATATTAGGAGACAATGTTAAACAGAATAACAATTATTATAAAGTTGTTGAAAAGTACTACACTTCGATTCAATAGGTTTTTGAAATTCTTCATTGATTTTTTTTTGAATTTCTTAAACACAACTCTGACATGGGTTTGAGAAATTGGCCACAAATGTCGAAGTCTAGCTTTAGTGCTGTCTTCTGATTAAATCCAGTTTTACATTATTGTCGACAAACAAAAGTATACGTCAACTCATATTAATAAATAAAGAAAATAAGAGAATAGTTGACAAAAGGAGTCGGGAATGTATGTGCAAATGACAATAAGGCTCTTGTAATGGACGACTCCCACAACAGTAAAGAGAGGTTTAGAAAAAGAAATAAAAATAGGAATGAAAAAAGAAAGTTTCCTTCTATTCCTTCTTTTTATAAAGTGAAAGCTCTTTAATATAATATATTGTGAAAAAGGCTGACAAAACAGAGTCGTCCACTGAAGTCGATATTATTGACTAAAAAAGCAGATTCTCTTCGGACTTGATTCTGAACTGTAAATGCCAAAAAACCCAGAATCTCTTTGACAGTCTATTATTATAAAAGGGCAGAGAACTGTCACAATTTTGCTTAACTAATCATACACTCTATCAAACATATTAAACTTACTTATGTGCCATACTTTTTGTTGAATACCAGAACAGTGCACAACAGAATTGATATGTATTTGAAATCAATAATATTCTACATTTTTATATAATTTTTCATTGAGTGTGAAATTTTGTTCTGTTATAGAGATAAGAGTAAAAAATCACAATAATATATAATAGAATCGATTGTCTGAAAAATATAATCATGCCTTTACTCATCTGAAACGAGTGAGAATACATTGAATGGTTGGCTCTAAGAAATGATTATAATTTATTAAAAAATTCTTTGCCTAACAAATTGTTTCCTATAGTAATGCATTAAATTATTATATTTACTAAAAAAAAACTTCATTTTAAAATTGATTGAAATAAAGGTAAACAATAGTAAAGTTATGTAATACTGATTGATCATAAAATAAAAGTCTCTTCTAATACGAGTAATTAGTGTTAAACAACTTATTAAAAAAAAATTTGATCCAAAAACATGAAACCATTCAAATGAAATCTTATTTTAGTACAGTATTAATAAAATGAGTATTAAATGATGTATAAATTGTTTTATATACACTTTGAATCTGATTATTGCACAAATAAAACAATAAAAATGTTTTGAATTTAACTCTCAATATATACTTTTGTCAATTGACTCACATATAAATTAATAACTCAATCGACTAAACATTAAGATATTATCAAAATTTCTAGCCTTCCTAAAGAATAAGAGATTAAGATTCAAAATTTTCTTTTATTGATTCTAAAAAATGATTTCAAATCTTTACACTTTATACTTATTGTTGAAATAACATCAATATAGCAACCGCTCAGATATCACACATTTTAAAATACAGAAAATTGTTTTGAAAGAGGAATTATAAAAATTTGAAATATGAAATCGAAAAAACCCAAATACCAGTTACTTATGGTTGAAAAGATTTAGTTGAAAGCGGAAAAATAAATATTTCAGTTCAACATTCTATCATAAAAACTATTTATGGCATTAGTATTGCAGTAAAAATAGTGTACAATTTCATAAAATGAATGGATCTCAAAAATGATAAAAATACTAGAACAATTAGTGGTTTTCATTAAATTAATCTAGCTTCGGCTTAAAAATTGATTTTCAATTAATAAATACTATAAATTACACAAAATTATGCCTAATATTACATTATTGTGTTATTTAGATAGGCTAAACAAATAATGAATACTTAATTTATTTTTCTATTATAAAAAGCATTTCAGAATAAATAGAAAGAAATTGTTTCTGTTTTATTGATTACGTAAATTATTTGTTAAATAATAATGAATTAATGAAAACCATTTCTTACTAAATAATTAAAACAGTATTAATAGAGGAAAAGAAGAAAACTTTATATTTAAAATATAAATATATATATAGCTATATATAGTGTATAGTAAATAGAAAATATAGAAACTAAGGACAGGTATTCCAGGAAACGAACGTAATTATTATAATTATTCCTATTTATGGCTCAAAAAAATTTAAAGCATCTGAAAAAATATTCAATGAGATAAATCAAAATGTTTTAAATTTAATTTTTTTCTGAGTTATGTTTCAGAACAACCCATAGAATATGTAATTCAAATCGTGAATTATAGCAAATATTGTATATTTAATTCATCGACTGAACTGTATATACAGTATATGAGTGAGTGATCGGTGCTATAATAGGAAAGAGAAATATCTAGAATGAGTTTTATTCGTTAACTCGATTGACAAATATTCTGTTAATAATAATAGAAGTAATGATTGTCTAATACATTAGCAAAACATAGAATAACTTCTAGTCTCAGATCACTTGACATTAGACAACGTCTAGATGTCTACCAATAGACCACATTAAGCCTCTCTTAGCAACTAATTGTTTGGATGTCTTTATCCAAAAGCATAGATAATAAATTTTTTTATTAATAACAAATAAAGTCATCGACTATTTGTTCATTCATTAGACAAATAATTTATAAATTCTGTTAAAACTCTTGTTTTTCCAAAAACTTATCATTAAATTAATGGAAAAATTTTTAGTTTTGATTTTTGACTCAAAGCAAATAATTGTTTGTTTGATAATCAAAACAAACATTTAATCAAAAGTAGTCAAACGCTATGCCATTTGATCGATAACTATCCAAGTATACAATACAATACAAGTATGGAATCACAAGAGAATACGAATTGGTTTTGAGTTGAGTTTCGAAATAATTATCTCAATATTTCTTTCAAAATAATACAATTCAAGGAAAATGCTTTCCAACAACTAATGAGATGTTTATTAGATATACTCCTTGTTATCATTGATTGGATGTGTTTCTCATCGAATGATATGATAAATAATAATAATTATAAGTATAATATAAATTGTCAAACAAATTGGTGGAGCACTTACTTAACAAACATAGTAATCCCCGTCTGTTCCATAGCTCTGGCGATGCCTTTCCAAGACTTAGAAATATTAAATTTTTGTCTCACATTTAAGGGTAGCCTCGGGTCGGACTGTGGCTGTTCTGGTTGGCCGGTCTGGTTGACTGCCGGAGTGGTATTCTTGTTTTGTGCACCACTGCATGCATTATCGCTGATAGCTTTGGTGAAAGCACATCCCATTACTTAATCAATCACTTTTGTGCTAATTCTGTGCACAAATTCTGTTTATTATTAATTAAAAACTTCACTATTTTTTTGCGCTTTTATAATGTTTGATGTCTTCACGTGAAAAGAGTGTTCACATCTGAAATCGCATTTCCAGCCATTAAAGATCACGATATCATATTATGATAGACTATTCACTCACTCCTAAACAGATTAGAGACACACATATAATTAAATTCTTATATTATTTCAATAATATTTGACATAAAATTCAGATTAAGCCCAATCCAACACTAAAGTGAACTTTGAATATAAATATTCGAATGAATGGTTAGATATTTCCATTTGATAACCATTTAATTGGAAGAAAGCTGTGAAATGAGATTATGCTCTACTAAATGATAATCTATAATATGATAGGAGGCATGAAATGCTATTTTAGAGTTCAATTTCAGTGCTGCGACTCCGTTGCCATCACTTCTATTATGCCATTGATTTTTATATAACATCTAAAATACATGTTAACACACATACTGATACACTACTGTAGTGCCTGTGCCGTTCCAACTCTTAGATCAAGTTATTTTAAGCTCATCTTTAAATCTCATTAATTCTAATGTTGAAACTATTGGCTCATTTTTATGAGCACTTTCTTATCATTTTTATCTGTTGTTGTATTTATAGTCGACTCTAATCTCATTCATTTTTCTATTATTTCAAAATCTACTTTCAATTAAACGTAATTCAATATAAACTTATTGTATAATCACATTCTAAGATATTTATTACTTTATTAGTTTTACTATTGATGTAAAAAAAAGTAATACTCTGTAGAAATAAATTCATACGTATTATCAAAACATAGATTATAACAAATTAGAAATAAAGTGATATTAAATAATAACATAATTATTAATTATATTGAGTACTCTCTAAAGTACTTAAAGTATTTTCACTAAATAAAACTATTTATGGATATTAAATATAATTCACTAAAACTTACTAAATCTTTGAAAAGTATATATTCCGTCGCATCAATTGAAGTAAATTTTTTATTGATTATAAGTTGTAATTTACAATCATTTAAAATATTTACTTTTTTGTCATCAAGTTTGCTTTAAGTTTGATTAAATCAAGTTAAGTAAGGTCTATCAGTCATTTATTATCAGTCATCAATTAAATAGTTATTAAAGTATAGAAAATATACTATTCCTTAATTGCATTTAAATTGAATATTTGACAAATATAGAGAACTTTAATATAAGAAATGATTAAAAATTAATTCAATTAAACTTACAAGTTGTATAATAATTATTATTCTGCCTTTTTAAGTGATATAAGCGACTATAAAACGAAACAGTCATTTTTTAATACTTTCATATTTGTTTTTAAAGAAATTAATAAATATTTATATAAGATTGTCGTTTGATTTAATGACTTTGTTTTAATTTAAATCTAAGTTAAAATTTATGTCAAATGCTTGGAATTGTAGATTTTTTTATTAAATTACTGTATAAACGCTGTTCTACTGAATAATTTAGATAAAATGCAAATATTTGGTTCATTTACCCAAAAGACCCAATTACTTAAATTACAACACTTTCTACTTTATATTTATTGATATTTTTCAAACATTTAAATTAGAGAAATTGTCAATTGAAAAATTTATTTATGATAAAGCAAAATGAATTTTTCTAAAGTGATTTTTAATTCAATTTCTATTGATTCGAATGAAGAGTTTTCTTTTTGCTAAACCACTAAGCATTCTAAGCCATAAAACTCTGTCGCAATTAATTTAGAAATATTTTTGGCTCTGATATTACTATAGAGCAGGAGTCGCCAAGGGGTATAATCTAAATACTGTTTGTGTTGCAAGCAAATATTTTTAATTTTACAATATTCCCCTTTTGCATTTTTCATATTTTGGAATACCTCCCCTGACATTTTAAGAAAATTTATCTAAAAATACCCACCCCTATACCACCCGACTTTGGCGACTCCTGTTATAGAGTATTGCATAAAACCCTTCTCGTGTCACATGTGCTATGACTGAAAAGAATTTTGTTTAATTTTATCAATTTAGACGACCACCCAATATAAGCGAGACTTATGAAAATATGAATTTTAGTTAACATTGGGTGGTCTTATCTAACATTGATTATGATTGTTCTTTAAAGAACAATTTTCAAACATAAATAATTTTTATTAACTGAAAATTATTCATATCTTTATTTTCTAAATAAAAATGATCAAGTTTTCAATCTAGTATTTTGAATCTCAATTCATTTCAGGCAAAATAATTCATTTCTCCACTTTTGATATCTATTTTAAAATATTTTTGTAATTCCTATAAGTTATTACACATATGTTATATCAATAAAAGTAGCATTTTTTGAGTTTTTGGACATTCATTTCCTTAGTTCACGAATTCTAAATCCGTTTGAACTTATCTAAAATTGAAATTTAAAATATTTATATAAAACAGATATAATATGTTTAAAAAACAGATTCAATAAAATAAACCGTAAAAATGGCTTAAATATAATTATTTATCGAAAAGGATTTGAAAATATTTTATTTTTAGAACTATTTTTCATAACTTCTATTGACAGACAAACGACAGATTTTTTGTTGAAAACAATTTATCGCAAAAGCAAACAATTTATTGAGAATGTGTGTTGAAATTCATTGAATGAATGGAAAAGAATTTGTTGCGAAAAAAAGTTTTAAACAACTGTTTTTAAAACTAATGCCAAAAACAAATTAATCGATAAAATACATTAAGAATTAAATAATACAAATAACAAAAGTAAGAAATAATAAAAATAGTTTTTATAGATTATCTTTTCCTAAATTAGAATTGCTTTTATATAGAAAAAAGTTTTGTTTAACCAAAAGACGCAAATAAAAGTAGGAAAATGTGAAAATAATAATTTAAAAAATTACATTTTTAGACTTACTTCGATTTAAAATCAATCACTTATGGGCTTAATGTGTGGAAACCATTTTGAAAGATGAAATTTAGTTTAAAAATCCAAATTTTGAATGTAAGCTTAAAAGTTGTTAAAAATTATTTAACTTTTTAAAAATGTTAATTAAGTTGATTTCCTCAAAAATAACATAAATATCTGTTGAACGCATTAGTTTCTGAACGAGTCGTCAAATGTGGCCCTGAATTACGAATCAAAAAAGTTATTTTCCATTTAAATGAAATGACAAATCTTGTTTGCCATGAATTTCTGGTGGAAAAGTAATAAATGTGTTCACCAGATTAGATATGTGTGTTAGGCATTGCGGTATAACTTTTAATGAATACTGTAGAAAATTTTTGGTGAAAAACTGGATAAAAGTACCTGTAGTTCAGTTCAACTCAAATCAGAAAAATAAAATAATTCTCACAAAATAAAATGTTTTCTGAAGACTAATATTACGTATTCATCAAAAGGCGTATAAACTTATATTCAATCACTAATAACTTAGATATAAAATATAAATAAATTAGTAATAAGTGTTAACTTTAGAAAACAATTTTATTTTCGCAGTGAAACTCAATTTATTTTATTGAACACATATTAAAACCATTGCCACCGTATCTGATGAATCAGCGATTGATAAATTAGTTTAATATTAATTATTCAAAATGAATAGACACTATTTGAAAACATTGACTGTAGGGTTGCAAGGAGTGGAATGTTCTGTAACTTTCACCTATAAAATACCTCATTTTATTACAACTGAGGCCATCTATAAAATTTTGAAAATTATATGGTTTAATATTATTTGTATATTTATGATTGTTATGTTGGAGATCAGCGATGATAAACAGCCGGTCGTTTTTAGATGCACACCTCTGTTAGAAAACTACAGTGCTGAACAAAAGTTATAACCAATAGGCTATACCGGTAACCTGTCCTTCAATACCCAATGTTTCTTCCGTAAGAAAAAATGACCTCACAAATTTCATTTTTTTGGGTAAACTCACGTCCATCGATAAAGAAGATTATCCTGACTATGGTTGCGAATTTCATTTCTCTTAAACTTGCCATTTAGTTATTAGTGACGTTAAAATCAACAATTTTAACTATTGATATCTAACTATTGAACAACCGATTCTGACTAAATCACACATGCTGAATTAAATAGTGATAGATATAAGCTAGAACATTTTAGAGATTTAAGATACACTGAATTTTAGTTATATTTGTTTCATTTTTCTATTAAAACGATCTAAATCTCAAAATATATTAGGTTTTCGATTTTAAATTATGATCAATTGATTTTGCACGTACGATTTTGCCAGAATCTATGTGTCAATTGGTAATTTTTAGTAGTTAAGTTTTATTTATTTTAGCTCACTTAATAACTAAATGGCAGGTTTAAGAAAAATGTAAATTCGCAACCATAGTTAGGATGATCTTTTTTATTAATGCACGTGAGTTTACTCAAAAAATAATATTGGAGACGCCATTTTTTCTTATGGAAGAAGCATTGGGTATAGAAGAACAGGATACCTACATTTAGTCTATTGGGTATAACTTTTGTTCAGCACTGTATATGAAACGAGTTGTGTATTGCCTTCTAGCAGAGTTTGTATCAGGATGGTTAACTCAGAATATGAAAACCACCGGCTGTAGCTCATCTGTTTTGGAGATACCGTTTTTACAAAATTATTTTTTTTTAAGAATGGTCAAATAACAACTCTTTAAAATCCTTGTAGAATATTATAAGATTCTGTGAAATATTTTTTAAAATAGTTAACTTTTAGTGATTATCTGATAATATAATACGTCTAGGACCTACAGCCGTTATCATTTAAAAAGAGCCATGGTGTGCTATCTTTATATTAAGTTCGTATAATTGTCACAAATATTTTTATTTGAAGCAAAATTCTTAATACATAATTAATGTCGTGTTAGTCCATCTGACCTATTAATTACTTGTACATAACGATTAGGCACAGATAAAACTAATGTTTCAAGTAGTTCTTTTCT
>JAQFXN010004122.1:0-10115 GCA_034693365.1 Liacarus xylariae
AGTTTAGGTTAGGTAAAATACTACGCGAGCGGTAGCGAGCTAACTAATATTAAATTTAACCAAATTTAATTGACGATAAATTGTCTCGCGATGAATTTTCACCACGATGAATTTTTCAACGATGAATTTTCCCACGATGAATTTTACACGATGAATTGACCTGGAAGCGTAAAGACGCCTATAAATATTGAATATTATTTCTACTAAAATGAGTGATCGAATATTCTCACTATGACTAATATTGAACCCATGCGCTCTCATACCAATCTAAGTTATATCATGTCCCCACTATCACTATAAGCGTCTCTTCCTTAGTGAACAGAATGGTTATAGTGATAATAGGAACGCCTAGCGCTCACTATAAACTCCTTATAATTTAAGTGACACTCAGCTCATAAAGGGATCACTTAATGAAGTGCGAGCGGTGTAAATGAAAATTGGAATTCCTTTTACTCGACATTTGGTCACTTATTATATTCATTTTTTAATTTAAAAACTTTGAGAATATAATTATTATCAGATTGTCAGATTGAAATGAGAAGAAGTATACTTGTTTATTCTATTCAAAACCATAATAGTCAGTTTTTAGGGGATAAAATTTGTCACAATATGGTGATTTTTGTCGAAACCTCTTTAATTTAGGTCAAAAACTGGTTTTTACCTAAAAATACCAACATTTAACTCAAAACCTGTTTATTAACTAAAAAATTGTATACACCGCAAAAATCTAGGTTTTATCATTTGCATGAGATTTGAGAAATGTAACAAATATTTATACATTCTAATTAACAATTTTAAAGTGAGCAAATGTTCCTACAATACGAACGCACTTAACGTAAGTGAGCTTATAGTGAAAGAAATTTCGAGTGATAGTAGGGACATGACTTTAGATGAGTTCGCCTTAAGTTTGTTCGATAAGAAATCTTACTTAGATTGTGAAAACTTCAATCTTAGTTATCTTACTAAGAAATGAGTTTGCGTTAAGAAACTTACTAAGATTTCTTTACGCGAACTCAATATAACTATTTTCGAACACCTGGCTGTAACTATTTTAACAAATGAACCATTTATGGAAAAAACAGATAAGTCTAACAAGTAAGAAAGGATACACAGGTAAACCTCTAATAGTAAGAATTTAAAAGAATTTGACAAAATTCTGTTATTTTTCCAAGAATTTAGACACAGATTCGCAAAAAATATTTTAAAGGCGCCAAAGTGGCCGTTTTTCTAAACTGCTATTGGGGGGGGGGGGACCTCACTAGAGACCTAGAGAGGTATCGGAAAAATTCACAGTGGGTATCCGGGCTGTAGCCCTTTTGTCCATCCCTCATTTAATCAGTTGCAAAGTAATCACCTAGAATTTGAACATTTTCAATAAGTCTGGGGGTATAGGGTGGGGTATTTTGCAATCGTATCTTTAAATTCTTGCAGAATTTAATTAAAAATGATGTAATTTAACAAAATGTGACCAAATTTAACAAGAATTTGACAAAAGAATTTAGACAGCATTTCACAGATTATTCCAAATGCCATTATCACAGAAGAGGGCGCAAAATGTAAAACAAGAATGGACCATTAGTATACTGTATAAGTTAGACATCGAAGTTGATGCTATTTTCACGCTACTGTTAAACCTCTATAACTTAGAATGACTTGGGACTCGAGTATGACCTCCAAGATATAGAGATTTCTAACAGAGGTTGAGTAATTTTAGTGTTAGATCAAAACATCCTTAACAATATGAATTTATTACTAATTTAAAATACAATTATATAATTGTGACGCTATTTAACAGAAATTCAATTAATTCTGCAAGAATTTAACAAAATATGATTAAAATTTTAATTAAAATTATTCAAAACTGACAACTGACCGAGTTGTAAATTACTAGGTTCTGTATATGTTACCCGGGCCTCATAATATAATTCTAAGTTAGAAGTTATGGAGGTTTTTAAGATAAGAGGTTACTGATAATGGAGATTCAATGGAAGTGATTTGGGTCTCAATATTGGTTCCAAGTTATCGAGGTTTCTATGACATAGAGATTCTAAGTTAGAGAGGTTTAACAGTATTTCTATTGGCATAATGTATCACATAATTGCGATACTTTAACTATTTTCAGTACTAAAATAATCCATAGAAGTGTCTGAGGTTTTTTAAGGTAAGCCAAGAGGTTATCATTTGTCAATTTTCATACACTTAACACAACATTCCAGCAAAACATCCATTTTTAAAAATTCTTAATGGAGTAACTTTCGCACTCTTTTTATGACATTTCGAGAGACTGTACTCTTCTGTCCCAATTTAAGAGATGGCATTATTTTTTGACTAAAATCTATGGGTTCTCTACTATTTTAATAATTTAATCAAATCCTGTTTTCAGTGACTTTTTTCAATTCGTTTGGAGAGAAAATAAGGATTAATCTCTGGGCGCGAACAGGGCTTTATATTTGTAGAACTGATATTAAATTTGATATAAAAATCTATTAATAATTACTTGTTTTTCGTCCCAAACATTTCCTTTTTGAATGTGCTGTTGAACTAAAGCCGGTATGAGTTTTGCCGAATCCAAATGAGGTGCCAATTGTATCAAAACTGAGATCAATTCCGAAGGCATTTCTTGTATAATAATTGGCGCAAATTTATAGAACATATCTGTCACTCCCTAACCATTAATTGAATTCTTAGTTATTTAACATATTTTGAGATAAATTAAGACATTTCTTATTCAATTACCTGTTTTTTTAGAACATTTAGAGCTTCACTATAATTCTTGTGCTGCAAATAGTATTGAACCACTCGATCGTAGTCTTGCATTAAAACTGCAAAATAAATCAAATTATTTTGATTTCCGTGACTTCCGATTAAATCGTAAATCGCTTTTCGGCTTTTGATTAAACATTTCTAAGAAAATCGATTTAAATCAATAAATTGAGTAAAAATTTCATTTCTAATATTATTAATATTGACCCGAATTTTATTCTGTGAGAGCAAACTCTTGAATTCGGCCTCAATTATCTGATATTCTTCTGTGGAATCTTTGGCCGCATTCTTCAGAGATCCCATTTGGTTGAGTAGTATTTCTATGAGCCATAACAACAGAATTGTCAGTTGTGTTGTCTCTCTTTCGGATAAAGTGTCGACTTTGCACACAAGAAATTGTTTGAGTGCCTCGTCTTCATTGATTTGAATGAACTTAAGAGCTATTTCTTCAAACGATTTATGACTTAAAGCATAAAGTGATGCACTCTTTTCGTAACTAAATTAATAATATTTTTATTAAAACATTATTTAATAAAATCAAAAATCATTTGATAATGAATTTACTTCTTTTTCGCGAAATAAAAGTCTGCTTCAGCGCAGATAACTTTATCCATTTTAATGGCGTCGTCTTTGGCCAACCGTTTGGCCGATTCAAAGTCCTGTTTGGCTAAGAATATGCGCCATATATTCCTGTCTTCGCCAACAATTTTATATCTATAGACCGCTAATTGAGTGAAGACCCAAACCGTGCCTTTGATCGGGTCTTTTGCGATTCCGACTAATTTACCGTAAGTTTCCGTAAAGAAGTCTTCAAACACTGTCTCCTCATTCAAAACACAGATAACTTTCAAACGATTTTTCAGTAGAATTAATACATGAAATTGAGTTAAGACTAAAGAAATTGGATTTTCGCTTTTCGAACTGTTATTTTCTGTTTCTCTTCTATACATTAATAAAGTCGTATCACTTATGACACTATTATTGAGGAGTGACTCAGAACTCAAATCGATTTGTCCGCACAGAACTCCCGGTTCTGAATATTAAAAAATTAAATGAATATTCTATTTAAGTATTTTAAGTTAAAATTTTTAACTAATAATCGATAGAACTATGAATAGCATTAACTAATAAAGCAATAGAAACATAATTAGGTATAGCTTTGAAATATTTTTAAATAATTTTAAAATTTATTCGATTTATATTAAAATAACCGAAAGAATACTAACCTGTTAGCCAACCGAATGATTTGGGGGTTGAATATGGTGTGGGATAATAGAAGTCAACTTTACTATAACTCATATTTCCCGGCATATCCTGGAATTGATTGCTATATGTGTTAAATATTTGATACAAAAACGGAGAATCACTTGTGTTGGAAGTGTTGCCAACGAATTGATATAAACGACTGAAAAATATCGAAAAATGTAGTGATATTTAAATTAAAAAATGGTTAAATGGTTTCTATAACTATACTTCAAGAGTATCGGTAATTAAATTAATACAAATTTAATATAAATACATGTAATCATATTTGGAGGAGAGGGTGGAAATAGTCTTACTTTTTTGTGGACACAATAATAAAATAGAGGACTTCATTGGCATTAATTTGTTTGACTTTGTGGAACTCAATAGCGAACACAGCGCCGGCATCTGAGCCCAAATCGAATGCTTGTTTCCAATACTGTTCGGGTCCTCCAATTGGAAAGAATTTTGATTCGTCGGCCGAAACCAATTCGGTCTCAAAAATAAGTCCTTTAGTCGTTCCGATCAGTATATTAGAGGTTGTGTTACTATTAGTTTTACTCGAATTATCGAAATTCCAAGCAATGGCACTAACGACATGTCCCTTCATTTTAGATGTTTGGACCACTTTCTTAGACAAATAAAGATTTTCAGCCGAAAGAAGTGTTTCTATGTTTATAACACTTATAATGCAATGCTTTCCCAACGGATCCAAAAACAGATTATTTATTCGCAAAGAATGGCTTTTATCGGATAGAAATCGGTTTAAATCTATTTCTATTAAAATATATTCAAACAAAGTATTAGTTTATAATAATCTTAATTAAACTCATTTCAAAGTAAGAAATGATTTTATTTAAGTTAAGCACAACTTATTAAATATTCTATTGAATACTTCAGAATTAGTCTATGAATAGAAATGTAATTATATGTCATTAATAGAAACAAACCGTTTGGTTGGTTCGGATGCATTAAATCAATCCTTAAGATTGTCTTATTCTTTAAGGCCATTATTAAGTGATTATTACTCACAACTAAATGAGTTATGTTTTCGGGTGGACTGAAATCAAAGGTTATATTCATTAAATTATAATTCAATTGCAATCATTGAACTAAACGTACGAAAAGTCGATTTTATATTTACTAAAAATCGGTTCTTCAGAATCGGAACAAATATTAATAATAGAGTTATTCTGAATCAATAGAAAAGACAAATAAAAATAATTAATTGAATTGAATGTCAAAATATGGTATATTTGCCTGATTTGAGTCATCCATGAGTTGATTGGAGGACAGGGAAGCAAATCGTTCGTATTGTTCAAAAAGCGAAGCCATTGTCTGATAATTAATTGAATTGAATATTGATTTAAATTAAGTGCAAACCTATTGAGGCATCAAATCATGGATTGAAGTGATGTTTGTTTGTAAACAACGTTTGTCTGCTTTGAAACGCCCAACACTTGACTCACAGACAGCACAGACAGCGCACACAACACAGGACTCACAGAAATGCCAAACATTTAAATCGCATTAATTGTTGTAAATATTGTGATTAAAAGCACAGGTGATTGAGAGACAATGGATCGGTCGTACAGTTTAACCGATTTATATGCTTTGCTCTCCAATGCATTTAAAGCAGTATTCCTTCCCATAGTTTTGCCCTATTTTTTGGTTAAAATATATAAAAATAATAAAAACCAAAAACTCATTCAATCGAAAGCAATGAAAGACAAAGTAGTGTTGATTACCGGCGCCTCTTCGGGATTGGGCAGAGCTATGGCCCGAGTCTTCTACGAGTCCGGCGCTCGACTTATTCTCTCCTCTCGAAGAGTAGATGAATTGGAAAAAGTGAAGAACTGGTTGACCACTGATTCCTATAGAAGGGATGACTGCTTTGAACCTAAGGTTTTAGGACTCGATCTCTCGAAACTCAATGACATCGATATGTATGCAAAACAAGCGCTCAGTTATTACGGAAGGATTGATGTTCTCATAAATAATGGGGGAATCAGTTATAGAGGATCTGTTGTGGAGACCGGTGTCGAAGTGGATCAGAGGATAATGTGTGTCAACTATTTCGGACAATTGGCTGTCATTAAAGGTTTGATTTGATTTGTTTTCACTCAAATTCATTCAAAAAATCTTTCTTTTGATTTAAGCATTTCTTCCGGAAATGATTAAAAGGAAAAGCGGACACATTGTAGTGATCGGTAGCATTCAGGGCCAGTTAGCCCTCCCCTTCCGCTCGGCCTATACGGCTTCAAAGCATGCACTCCAGGCTTTTTGTGATAGTCTTCGCGCAGAACTGTTTGCAACCAATGTATCGGTTTGTGTCATAAATCCGGGTTATATTAAAACCAATCTATCGCTCAATGCTATGACGGGTTCGGGAGAACAATACGGTCTAATGGATACAACCACTGCTTCCGGTCTCGAACCTGAAGACGCGGCCAAAGCTGTTCTCTTGTCTGTTATCAAAGGGGATAAACAACTGATTTTGTCTCCATTTGTGCCAAAGATTGCGATTTTGATTCGATTCTTATTTCCAAAACTTTACTTCTATTTAATGAGTAAAAGAGCACAAAAAGAAAGTCTGAAATAAAAATCTGAAGTAAACAATAGATTCTCAATTGAAATACTGTTAGCCTTAGAATAGAATTTGTTGAAACATATTATGGAACCAATTCCTCTTAACCACTACTCTAGTGAACGATGACATCAGCACAGATGAGATTGCCTGTGCATTCGTGCTAATGTCATCTGACTTAAGCTCTAATGAAATTTTGTATACAATTTTACATTTAATATATAAGTCATTCATATTTTTATTAAAAATAATGTCTTAAATAAATTCATAGTTAAGTTGTAAAAAGAAATAATAACTTTTGTACTAATAATTCGTTGTTTTTATTATTAAATGATTGTAAGAATATTTAGAATTTGTTTACTAATAATGAAATGCAATACAAGAAAGTAATGCAAATACAAGTTATACAGTGTTTGACAAAACTAATGAATTACCGAATTGTAGGTCTAAAACAATCATTTCTACTCATTTCAAACAATATTTGTACCGCAAATACATTTTGAAGCACCGGTTGAAAGCAAAATTTGAGTTATTATCAAACATTAAATACAGTATTTTTAAATTGTCTTTCACTCTATGTTTCACGACTTTCATAGTTTCAATTACTTTCATATTAGGCACTTCTCAGCCTTCGTTAATATCAAACTTTCTATAATATATTTCTATTGTTTTTAAAACAAAAATAATTAGTTTGAGATTAATTAGTGTTAAATATGAAAATAATTGATTTAAATGTATCGACGAATGGAAAGCAGTGAATATCAAAGGAGATCGAGTGAAATGCGAGCACTTATTATCCAACAACTGAATAGCCCATTGTGTGCCAGTGTTGTCGCGCGAACTTAGATCTACTGTATTGCCCATCACTGATACACATGTTTATGCGCTCCGATTGAGTTATGAAACTAATTTGAAAGCAGTGAAAGTCATTTTGAAAGTCGTGAAACATAGAGTGGAACTTATGAAAGACAACTTAAAATACTGTATTTCACTTTCAAACCCTTTGTGCTCCTAAGTTATTCACAGTGCCATTCCTTCAGACCTACACTTTGGAGGACTTATTACTTTTGTTAAATACTGTAAAAATATGTCAAAACATATCAAACATATTATACAATAATTTTAGTCATTTTAAAAGATTTATAGATTTTGAAAGCAGTGAACGCCAGTGCTATCAAAGAGATTGCTGTTTGAAGAATATTATTCCTTTTGATTTCGTTTTGTGGCCTTCGGGTCAACACCACTGCCTTCTGTAAGTCAGCCAAAGGGATATAATTGGCTCCAATCGAATTGGCGTCCGTTTCCACCCTATAGTGCGAGCACTCGTCCATTTGCCACGAGAGCACATGAATACCATTCGAAAGCATACTAATGGCTGCCAAACAGCACTGAGTGGTGCGCCTGTCGGGCCATATAATACCGGTTAATACGGATCCAAATCCGGTCACAACAGATGTCTTATTCAGACAATTGCCGATTGATATCCAACGCGCCGTCTCTTCGCCCAAACGCATCGGTTCTATGACTATAGTCTGCATTCGGTTCTCTAAACAGACATTCATTTCATTATAGAATGCAATCGTTTATAAACAAGTGATTCGTTCAGACCTAAGGCTCGTTCCAGTTCTGTGTCCAACAGATCGTCGGCTCCGTTGAAGATCTCCCGAATGAGAGCCAAACCATTCTCAGAGCCATTCGAGTCATTGTCGAGGAATACACTAAACAATGGAGTAATGAGTGGTTAATTGGCATTAATGTCAGCAAATGTGACAAAAGAGGCAATACTTGTCGTCGTTTTGGTCAATGCCTGACATTATCTCAAATCTCAATATACTTTAGGAATGTTTTAGTCTTCCAATCGATTTTGAGATCAAATATTTGAGCCGAACTCGACTTTGATTTTCATTCAATGCTTTCTACAACTAATCGATGGATTTTAATAACAATTAAAACAACTATTGTTTCAATAATTGGTGAAAACGTATTCACAAACTATAGTAAACATAGCGTCAGCTGAGAGTCGTTCAGACGATCGACTCATAGCAGAGACTCAATACTGAATGAGTGAATGAGTAGTGTTTGCATAAGGAATGCCTTCAACACAACACTATTGCTGAGCTGTTGAGTACGTGAGAGTAGACAACACTACAAGAAAGTAAGCACAGGTCAATTATAGCATAAATAGCATACTCTAAGCCGAACATTAAATCGAAACGTTTCTAAACTCACGTTTGCTTTAATTTACAAGAGATATAGCGATAAATAACTCACTCATTAGTCATAATAACTCGGAATATATTGTTTCATAACTTCAAAGTATTAAATCGGAAACCAATTTAAGATATCCCTAATTAGTAATGACAATCAGCTGTCAAATGAGTGCCACTATTATAGTAAGAATATGTCCAACACTTGTATGAAATAATGTAGAGCAGCACAGATAAGCAAACGAGGAATCAGTCCAAAGTCACCTGATGTCAACAAGACTTACTTTGACTGAAGGCAACATTTCTTTATTTGTTTGCTTTGTTCCAGGGTACATTTTTGCTGAAAAGTTTTGAAACTCTGTATAGTTTTCTGGAAAAATTGTCCCACAAATCCTATTAACCTGTCCAATATTGCCTATTCATGTTGTACAGTGTTTCCTGGGAAAGAACATATTAAATGGTTGGTTAGGGTGTAGGTTGTCACCTGGTTAGTTAGTAACAAACATTGATTCAATGCTATTTTAATTCACCTCAGGTTCCGGAAATGGTAACCGAAATTCAAGTTACCAAAGCATTTAATATGTCATTTCCCCTGAAACACACTGTAGTAGTTGTATGTTAATAGTTATTTAGTTAATAGTTATGAACTGGTTTCCTTTTTAACCTGTCGTACCCACGACAGTCACGCTCACGAGGAGGCGCTCACCGAAGACGAGATAGTGTCAGCCCTCGCGAGTCAGGAGAGAGTCGACTGTCATTCGCGCGCTCTTAAGAAATAGAGTTTAAATTTTAACGTTATTAACGATTTTTATTCATTCAATTTATGTAACGTTTTTTTTCGCTTTTTATTAATTCAATAAAGAAGTCGTTTTTTAAAATTTGCGTTAATTTCTGACTAAATTATCGTTTATGTCGTCAATTGGACGACAAACCTAACCTGATTTCAGTATATCATCGCCAATAGGACAGGAAATGAGTTCAAAAATTCACATACAATACAATAAGTACTGTTCGGATTTCGTGAATTACTTCGCCTACAGATTATTCAACTAACATAACATATAGCGATACAGAAGTAATTTATGCAATGCTATAATAATTATAATATTACATTTGTTGCTACTTATAATTATAAATTCAAAAATCCAGCTTATGTTGAGTTACGCGCTCTTCAATCAGACATCTCAAGATTATAGCTTGTTTCAAATATTTTCTTGATTTAATCCCTTTAATTATTTTTTATAGTAATATATATTTAAAATACTAAACTTATTACTGCACACTTCAGTTTGAATAATTGCATTTATGAATAAGTT
>JAQFXN010004123.1:0-10114 GCA_034693365.1 Liacarus xylariae
ATTGATTAACAATATATGGATAAGTGAAGACAGGAATGATATCGTGTTCAGTTTATAATTGTCTTAATTGTATATATAAATGTAATCCTGAAACTATTTACATTATTTTATAAGCTGAAGCAATGCATAACATCATCATGTTTAATTACAATATTCTATATAATTTCATTTAAGTTTGACAGTAAAAAACTTAAATGTTAAGATTATTATTGGATTATATTAGGGCTGGGCAATGGTGGATATAGTTAAAATACCCTCCTTTCCCGAAAAATAACCAAAATAACCCCCTTAGTTGAAGTAAAAATAGGACCCTCCCCCTCCTAGAAATTTTGAGAACACGGCGCCGAAGGAGCTGTTTTTGAAGAATATTCTGAGAAATTCTATCTAAATTCTTAGAAAAATACCAGGATTTTATCAAATTTGGTCAAATTCTGTTATTTTCTTAAAGAATTCATCATAATTTGCCTAAAATCTGTTAAATTCTTTTGGAAATACTCGAAATTCTGTTAAATTCTTTCAGAATTCATCGAAATTCTGTTAAATTACTTATTTTTAATTAAATTTTGAAAGAAATTCACGGTTGAAAAATACCCCACCCTATACCCCCTGTGATTTTGAGGCTCTTACCAGTACCTAACACCCACCTGACTTTTTATTCTTTACCCACCCCTAGATAACATATGGATAATTTAAATAGGCTTCGAACGTAAGGCAAATTCAATTGGAGACAACTGTAACAAAAAATAATAACATTTGATATACAGTATCATAAAGTTAATATGATATTCTAAATTAATTCATGTGTATTACCCCTTATCCTTTCGGATCGGGGTTAATATATCTAGCATTAAATAAACTAAAAACTAATTTCAATAATGAATTCTTATTATTTAAGTGGCGTCAACATCAGCAATTGACATTGATGACATAAGTATGACACCTTTAAAATGCCCTCCGCCAATTGATTGTGACTTCAACAAAGACATGTGTGGCTGGACTAGAGATCTGACAGAGAATTGGATTTGGGACCTGGGATTCGGTCGGTTAATCGATACAACCAAGATGAAATTAAAATATCCACCCAATGATAGACAAGACTCGAGCGGAATGTTTATGTTCACTGATTTCACTGAAATGTTAACAGAAGAAGAGTCAACGATGACATTGAACAGTGAATATGTGACCCCAACTACTGGTTCTTGTTTTACATTCTATTACATACCAATGAATTTTAGTGATACGAGAAATATTTTCAAAATAAACCTGCACGATCAGACAGGTAAAGATGAATTAATTGTTTTAAGATAAGGTGAAAAAACATAAAAAACTTGTAATATTCCAGTTTGAAAATGCATTTACTGGTTGCAGAATGCGCCAATTAGTCGGCATCCCTGTCTCATTAACGTAAATTAGTTGATTTTATCTCCAAATATCTTATTAGAAAAGTGTTATATATTTTGGAGAGGGGGTATTTAGATTTGCTATCAGGAGATAACATCGCAAACTAAAACATATCCAGAGAAAACATTGCACTACTAAAGCACAGTCGGAGAACAGCTCGCATTATTAAAGCATTACATAACTAAAGTATCACATTGTTATAACATGAGGTATGAAAAAAGTGAAATTTAACCCGGAATTTTTGATCTTACGCCAAATTCTCAACTTGTTTTCTCCGGCTATGTTTTAGTTCGCGATGTTTTCTCCTGGAACCTTTAAATTTATAAACAATTGACCATGAAACCAAACTAATTGGCACATCAGAGATTAGTGGTAATATTACATATCAATAATCAAATACCAATATTCAATTGTTTTATTGATTTCTCACCCTATATCGAAAACAGTAGAATAGGCACAATTATTAAATACAATATTTCGTTTAACATTTTGAATTGAATTTATTGTTATTTAAAGACGCTGTGAACTCAACTAAGTTGATATTCTGTGCGAACATCTAAACAATTGGCTCGTTAACATAAAGTGCAAAAAGGAGTGGTCCTAACAGTGAGCCTTGAGGTACACCAAAAGAAATGATCTTGAGTTCGGATTTCTCCTTTGCCTCTTTCACAAACTGTTTGCGATCACTAAAATACGAGTTAAACCAAACCAATGCTTTGGAATCGAATCGTATTTTATACTATTTATATAACAGTATTGAATGCGATATTGTGTCGAAAGCCTTTCGTATGTCAAGTGATATCAAACAAACTTTTTTCTTCTGATTCAGACCAGAGTAGAGGCCATTCATAAGTGATATGAGCGCATCAGAACAGGAATGCTCTGATCTGAAAGCAAACTGCGAATCAGACAAGAGTTCGTTTTCTTTTACAAAATTATTAAGACATTCATAAACTATCGTTCCATTATTTTATACACAATTGGGAGTATTGATATAGGCCTGTAGTTGTTGGGATCACTTCTCTGTCCATTTTTAAAAAGCGCTTTAACTGATGCTTTACAATAAGATTAACAATTATTCATATTTATGAATGAAATATAGGCGTAATTATTAATACACCTTGCACATATAACAATGCAAGTGATCCACAAACTGCAAACTCATTCACAGCCAAATGCAAGTCATTAGTCCTTTAAACCAATCAAATATAAGTAAATGCAGTAAAGTGTATAAAACAAGAGCAAAATTCAAATCGTGCATTTCACTGTCCATTCAATTATAATCAACTCATGAAATATTTAAACATGATATTTTATTGAAATGCAAAATATGAGAACTTATTTGTAATTATTTGAAATGACCAGTGAAATCAATAATATTAAATATTTTGCAAAAAAAAGTAACAATTTTCTTATATTAATTGATCATTACTAGTGCGCTAGCACATTTACAAAACACACAATAAAATGTGAATTTCAAAGTATTCATGCACAATTACTTTATGGATGATTGTTTCATTTGACAACAAAATTTTCTAATATTGAATTATATCATTTGCGCACAGGTAAAATTATTAGTACAACCTTTACATATAACTACGCAACTGATCCGCAAACAAAATTGGACGCATCCGTCACACCATTGCAATGGACTAAACAATCGGTTAATATTATCTCTACTCAAGCGTTCAGAATATCGATGACTGTAACGACATATAAGGCCACAACATATATGGCCATCGATGACATCACATATAGAGTTGGTTCATGTGGCCAAACACCTTTGACTACAATTGCGCCCACATATCCTACAGCTCAGCCCAGTCTAACTCTAGCATGCTCATACGCATTAAAAACACTTTGTAATTGGAAAAATGATTTGAAGAATCCCTGGGCAATTTACGATATCAATACCGATAAAAGTATACAAGATGCTGGCTTTCTCATACAAACTGACCACTCTCAGTTATATAGTAATCTAAAATATGCATATGTTTTGCACACATTTTATGATCCAATAACAAATCCGATTGAAAATAAGCATGCTATTATGACTATAACTGACAACGCCATCACCGGTTATAAGGGACCCATTTGTTTGACACTTTGGTATTATATGCGCACAACAGTTAAGAGTCAGTTAAATGTTACGATCCAAACCCCCCAAAATCTTATGATAAGCGCAATAACTAAGGATCATGATCATGGTAATAAATGGAATCCACTTGAAATTGAAGCACAAGAACTCTCTAATGGTTATATATTTAATATCAGTGCTTTTGTCCAAAATGGTAATCGGTTTATGTATTTGTTAGTTTATACTGCCTTGTATATATAAATTCCCTAGATTGTATACAGTGCTGAACCCCATAGGCAAAGTGTAGATAGCCTGTTCTAGACGAAATGGTTTGTCCAAAATGACAACGGGCTATAGCTTTGATATGCAAATGGACTAAAAGTTTGGATTAATAATGCGTTAAAAAATTATTTTACAGTAAATTTTCCTTTTATGCCTTTTATATTGTGATGCACACCAAAGCTATAGTCCTTTGTCATTTTTGACAAATAAAATTCTTGTTCCATAAGATTAAATAGTGCCTATTCTTTGGGGAAACTCAATTCTATTCTAGTAGGTTATCCTGATCAAGGATGCCAAATTTAAATTTTTATCCTAAAACCTGCAATTTAGCTATTAGTGACGTGAAAATCAAATAGTAATTAACTATTGAAACAATAATTCTAACTAAATCACACATACTGAATTTAATAGTGATAGTTGTAAGCTAGAAAATTTTAAAGATTTAAGATAAACTGCATTTGAGATAGATTTATCTCATTTTTCTGTTAAAACGACCTAAATCTCAAAATATATTAGGTTTTCGATCTGTAATATATGATCAATTGATTTAGCACTTACGATTTTGTCAGAACCTAATAACTAAAATGCAGGTTTAAAAAAATATAAATTCACAATCATAATCTTGTACGTACGTGAGTTTACCCACAAAAAATAAGATTGGAAACGCTATTTTTTCTTACAATAAGCAGAAGAGGCATTGGGAGAGGCATAGGAAGAAGCATTGGGTATAGAAGGACAGGTTACCTACATTTAACCTCTGGGATATAAGTTTTGTTCAGCAAAGTATTTCTAACTAATGGTGATGAACTAGAAAATAATATAAAATACAATAAACATTTCAGTAAAGTGAAAAGCTAGTGAAAGTGAAATTGGTAAATTCATAAATGTCATAAATTCACATGTTTTCTTTGGCTAGAAGTGTCTTAGTATCCATCCCGAGCTATAACAACATAAAAATTTTCTTACTAGTTACTAAATAACTAGCGATTCAATTCATTGGTTATTTAAATAGTATTTAAATGATAATACCGTATTAGATAATTCATATAACTTATTAAAAGCATAATCTTTGTCAATTTTTAAAAAATTATTAAAATTATTATTTAAAATTAATTTTTTGTATAATTAAAGGTGCTATTGGTATCGATGACATAAGTGTAGTGTATGGACCATGCCACCAAGATGATCCAAAACTGTTCAAGTGTACATTCGAAGGCGGACACAATTGTAGTTTTACACCTGTATATGATCCCAATTCACTGTATCTAAATTGGATGTTATATAAAGGCTCGGATACACACATACAAACATACGATCACACATATAAGACACTGTTAGGCCATTACTATGCACTTGACTTTTATGAAGTGTATAAACTTGGCTATGGCGCAGCAGATAAATATAGAATTATATCCAGAATATTTCCAGCAACTCCGGGCACATGTGTTACGTTTTCCTACTATATGAACATGCTTATATTTAATGAATCGCTTAATTTTTATATACAAAAAGAGAATTCAGTCGCAACTGTTCCCCTTTGGAGTGTAAGCAAAAATATGGGTCCCTTTTGGTATTCGCATAGAATGACCATTGAATCTACCCTCAAATGGCAATTGGCATTCGACGTAAGCACATATTCTTCTTATATCGGACTCATTGCTATCGATGATGTAATTGTTGAATTGGATAAGCCCTGTCCACCACAGGGAAAATGTGATTTTGAGGTAAAATAAAATTAACCTTGATTATTTTCAAATGATGATTTTAATATATATTCTATATTTTAAATTTAAAATCATGAAATATTTTATGAAATATAAAAATATTATCGGTTAAAAGTTTTATCCTGGCTTTCGAAAAAATTCATTTTTGTCCCCTCGTCAATATTATTTGTCATATTCTTATTATACAGTATCTGTATAATCAGAGGTCGCAAAGGTAGCAAGATCAAATGACCTTTGATCTAATTCTGACCTTTTAGCGGAGAACATATTTTTAAAATTTCAACATTACTGCCTCCTTTTGCATTTTTCATATTATTTAATGCTTGTATGCCCAAACCATTCTTGACAAAATTTCTCTAAATAATGTCACACCTGTTTCCCAACCTGTCTTGATTGAGCTTGGTCACTTCTTTCACTTAATTCATTGTGATTTGTAAATATTAAACATTGAGTTATAATTATTGATTAACATTATCGATAATATTTCTAAATTAATAATTAGTCCAACTGTTTTATATTATAGCAACAGGACACTTGTATGTGGGAGGGTATGCCACCACCTGATGCACACATTGATAATTCACAGAAGAAAACACTAGAAAATCTAAAAATTGGTGATAAAGTCAATATAAATGATATAAAATATACTGACTTTGAATGGACTGTTCAGACGAGCGGTAATACAGGCTATGGACCCAAAACTGACCACACATTGAATAGAGCGGAAGGAAATTATTTACTACTGCGAGCGGATGAGACACGTCAACAGTTGGACAGAGCAGTACTTGTGTCCGATCACTACGATATCGATCCGAAAACTCCATCCTTTTGTCTCAGCCTTTTCTATAATATCAAGAATATATCACGTGTGCAAACTTCATCAAAATTCGAAATATTCCAGAGTGAAGATTACGACCAAATTATTAAAATTGGTGAATTAGATGTAACAAATACACCAAGATCATCTGATAAGTGGTATGAGTTCAAAGTTACCGCTAAAGTCCAGAACAAGTCATCAATGAATATGTGGTTTTATTTGGTATGTATTGTATAAATAAATTAGACGATTGTGTATCGTTTGCTTTAGAACTAGAATTAACTTTTAGGGCTATTTAAACCTATTTCTGAATACTTACACATTTGGCTCTCCGTTCCATTTCATTAACGTTGAAAAATGTTTTCTTTTTATAATAACTTTTTCTTGTTTTAACCTACAGTATTGGACGCAGTATTCTCTTACTTAGATGATACTGCTCCAAATCAGAAATCAAAATCCATTAAAAAGCCCCTGCATCACTTCTTAATTTTATTTGATTCATCCCTTCCTAATTGATACGTAATAGGCCGGTGATATTGGAACATGGACAGCTACTGACCAAATTAGCAACTTAACTCTAGCTATAGATGATATATCTGTTACATCTGGTGATTGTATAGTATTCACTCCTTCATCCGATACATTCACTTGTGGTCCTCAACAAACAATACCTATGAGTAAAGTTTGCGATGGAATCAAAGATTGTGCCAATGGTTTGGATGAATTAGATTGTGGTTCATGTGATTTCAAGAGTAATAACCAATGTGGATTCAGACATGATAATGTGAGCAACAGTAAAGATTATCAATGGCGTTCTGGCAATTACACAATCGGTCCCAAAAGTGCACCTGATGGTTCCAGTGATTTTATTGTAGCCAACAAATATCAATTATTATCAACCACTCAAACAACTAGACTATATTCGCCAGTAATTGATACATCGACAGCTGGTTAGTATGTTTATGAGTGACCCTGATACTTTTTAACCATTTGTCAAATATATGGAAGGAAGTTACAAAAGAATTTATTATGATTTATAAGAAAAATTTATTTGAGCATAAATAAGCAAGTTGCATAATCTATATATTAGTTATTGGTTGCATTAACAATGAAATTATATTATGACCAAGGTCTCCATGGGGGAGGGCCTAAAATATATAGCCTAAATAATCCTTCCCTGAGTTTGAGATTTTGTAAAATACCAGGCGCCAAAGTCATATTCTTTATTTTACCTGTACAATTTTAATATTTTGTGATTTTGTATACCCCGCTAGGAATTTTGAAAAAATTTGTGAAAATACCCCACTCTATGCCCACTGACTCGGTCGACCTTAGCGAACCCTGATTTTGACTCTTTATATAATCTTTATGATTCAGGAAAGAATTTATTATAGCTTTATTTCAGCAATATGTTCCTGTTTTTATAAAGATTATCTATCAAAAATCTATTAATATGTATATATACTGTGATTTTTATAGGATGTCACGTCTCTTTCCAATACACTATGTTTGGAAATATGCAGTCTTCAAATCGATTGTCACATCTGTCGATATATGTGAACAGATCTGGTTTTGAGACAACAGAGATATGGAATAGCGATGCACTCGATATTAAGGATGGAGTTTGGTATTCGGGAAGAGCCTATATTAATCGATTCAATACTAAATTCAGTTTAACATATGAGGCCAGGGATACATATAATTCTGGTTTGAATTCTTACATAGCTTTAAGTGAGATAGTGATGATTGGGTGCGAACAGCAATATGAGTGTGGAATATCCGGTACCTTTAAGTGCGATAATAACAAATGTATTCCATCGGATTCTAAATGTGATTTCGTTGACGATTGCGGCGATAATTCAGATGAAAAATCTTCGACCTGTGCTGAATATAAATCCCGGTGTGATTTCGAGAGTTCAGGCTGTGATTGGGGCCAACATAGGAAGGATAGCTGGAATCGATACTCTGGTGCTAAAACTCTAATAAGTGCACCGACAAGGGATCACACGAAAGGTGAAATGATTTTGTGAAACATTAGCGAAATGAACAAAATAAGATTGCTAAATTGTTTGATTTACAGCAAATTATATTTTAATTAAACGATTCTTAACACACTTGTTGATAATATTTAGGGATACAATCTGGAAACTATTTAATGATGTACTTAATTTCGCAACAGGTTAATTGGAATCCTAATGGTAAGTGGTTGATTTTTTAGCATGTTTAGAAAACATTTTTTTGTTCTGGTGAGTTTGTTTTGTATTATTCTTTAAATTTGTCTAAAGAATATTTTAGAGGCTCAATTATATGTTAATTAATGTTTATGGGGCGGATTTTTCCTGTTGTTGAGAATAAATGATGTTTTCAAATCATCATTTGTTAGGAAATGTAAAATCTGTTAATATAGTTACGTTATTTATTGTCAAGCGCTGAAAGGGATGGAAAAATCTACTCAATATTAATATTATGTTAATTAGAAGTTTAATGGTTTAACAAATTAGTTGTTTGAAAGAAATGTGCCAGGGCCATGATTGTTGAAACCATTCTCAGGACCAGGAAGAATGGCTATCAAATATGGCAGTTACTAAACTCTTTAGTCTATGAATTGACCAGGATATAAATAAATTTCAAACCTACAATGTGATTCATCAAGTACAAATTCCGACATGGTTGGCTACCGTAAATTTCGGCCTCTTTGTAGGAACAAAATTAGTGTTTGAACCCATACTAATTTTGTTCCTATAAATAGGCCGAAATTTATGGCACCCAACCAGTGGTCAGAATTTGTACCTGATGAATCACATGGTATAAACTAAACTTACCAGAACAAGAAGAGAACTGTGTTCTACAGAAAAAACTAAAATCTTTCTCTTAATAATTTAATGTAACCTGTTAATTCTACAGATAGTTTAACTTCCTATATTGATGGACCCATACTGGAGCCCAGTTCCAATTGCTATATAAACTTCTGGCTCTCAATTGAGGGCAATACTACTTTCAAAGGGAATTTGAGATTAGTTGGTGAAAATTTGAGCACTGGTCAATTAACCGATATCTGGTCCACTCCGTCAGGAAGGTTTGCGGCTCAAATTTTTGCATTCCAAAGAAATACGATCTTGTTGAATAAACTTAATGTGCCATACGCTTTATATTTTATAGGTATGTCATTATCATTAAAGTTTATATTCGAGAATATAACTTATCTTTTAAAATATTGCATTTAGTTTATCACCCTGACACATACCACAGTAATATTAGAATAGTATATATTGTATAGTGTATACTATACACTATTCACAGTTAATAATTTGTTTTTTATCATAGTATGTTTAATTTTAAACTGTACAGTGCAAAAGATTACTTTTGATTAGCAATTTCTATACGAAATAAATTATAGAATGTGTTAGTTATGTATTATTGGTTGTAATTTAGAAAATGAGTCAAACTTTTTGTACTAAAACAATAATTATTATATTTTTTAACAAGCGTAAATTTTGAGATCTTATTTCTAAGTTTTCCAAAATCATAAATTTATTTCAATAGTGAAGGTCAAGTTATTGCTTTATTTGTGTATTTGGTTTAATTTGGGATAAGAGAAACAGAAGTAATAAATTAACTGAAAATCTACAAGCTCTTTTCTCCAAGATCTCTTCCTGAACTTATTTGAATAGTTAGTATATTTTAAATATAAAATGATTAAAAGATATAATTGAATGACAGGCATCAAAAACAACACAATAATTTTTCTGTGTTTGCAATTAAAGGTTTTTTCACAGATATTATTTTGTCTATTCTTTCAAACTTTAATAAATA
>JAQFXN010004124.1:0-10114 GCA_034693365.1 Liacarus xylariae
ATAAAACAATCAAAATCTATGCGCGAGAAATAAGTTAATTATTGCTAACAGACAAAATTTTTTTAATATAAGAGATAATGAATACAATATTTAGTGTTTAGGAATAGGAAAACAATTTATTATTCGATTAAATAACTATTCAATAGTTACTATTGAATAAAACTTCATCTCCTAAATAAAAAAAATAAGATTATTATATTGACAGTGATATTAAAATTTGCCAGAGTTTTCGTCCATTACTAATGTTAGAACTTCTTTAGGACTAATGTGAAAAATACAAATTAGATTGAAATCTGATTACACAATATGGGTCTAAAGCTTTGGCTTATTGCATTCAATTAATTTTACCCCTTCCCCTCACTCAAAAAATCTGAAAATTATTTGATGGTCTGCATATAGTCGGAGTAGTCCAAGATCGCGCTTTTTGATACTCTGACCCATGCCTTTGACTGTATTGACATATGACGCAAAGTTCACAGCAGTGAAAGTTTACAGTACAGTCAAAGGCATGAGTCAGAGTATCAAAACGCACGATCTTAGAGAAAGTGATGAATTAACGAGATTTTATGGTTAATTTATAAATTTTTATACCCTAACCTCTCTTATATGCTCTCATATATATAATATTTCGACACAAAACAGTTAACCAATTTAAGCAAATAAGACATTCATCCTGATTAATAGGCACATTCTGAAGCTAATGGTAATATTTCAAAACTTGAATATTGAATGGAAAACCAGAGAATTTAATAAAATTTAGGCAAATTATGATGAAAACTTTAAGAATCTTGCTAAATTTGGTCAAATTATATTATGTTTCTAAGAATTTAGACAGAATTTAACAGAATATTCCGAAAATGCTTATTTATGCTAAAATGATAGGGGGTCATCGTTTTCGTCATCACAGGGGGATTTTTTCCGTTTTTCCTATGGTTTGTGCGAATATTTCGAGTGCGGTCTTTAATCGGATCGTTATACCTCTCTCTAAGTTAAACATTAAACCCAAAAGGTATTTGTGGTTTAAATAAAAATTGTCAGAATTAATATTTCCAAAATGATTCTGAGCACAGTTCTCACTGTGCAATCTCTGAATACAAGATTTAATGTTTTACTTAAAAGCAAAACAAAAACTAGTCATCACTTTGATTCAAGGATACACAGCCATTAAAATTCTAGATGGATATTTTCCGGGTTTAGTTTTGGTGGTCCAGAAATGGTACATGACTTTCCAATTTTGGACAATTGGGGGTATTTTTCAAATGTTTATAATTCATTGAATACTTGTTTAAGATATACCGGGCTAAACCCCCTTTGGGCATCCCTGTTAAATATAAGGCGAATTGTTTAAACCGGTCTGTGTGAGACCGACCCCCTCCCCACCGATTTTAGTGTTTCTCAATAGCCCAATGAATTAATACAAAATTTTGTTTAAAAAGTTCTGGAAATTATTTTTTAGTAAAAATTCTGTCGCAGACACCAGAACTTCAAAAATGTCTACACAGGAAGTGAAAGGTTCAGAACGTCAGCCTATAATTATTTCGACAGGAGCCGAGAAGTATTTGGCAAATGGTCAATTCTTGTAGAATTTAGTTAAAAATTACTCAATTTAACTGAATTACGACGAAGTCTATAGAATTATGAATACTTTAAGAATACTTTATAACATTTTAGGGATACAACAAACCAGAAATGGGGGTCCAATAGGGGGGTCTAACCCGGAATATTCCCTAGGGGAGGATACACCTATAGGTTCTCAGCGAGGTACCTCCATATCCCTAAGCAAATCTTAGGCAACAGCATACCCCCTGACTCGACCAACTTTGGGTACCCCTCATCACATTAGTGAACAATTTATGTTAAGTTTCGTATACATCACTCTATTATTTATTTACGCAATTCTTGTAATTAAATTACACTTTAATAGATTTTAAATACAATATACGTCTTATAAGAAACGTATAAAAGACTTAATAAATAACTAATTTATTGACTGAACTCTATTTAATAATTCAGAATTGTTTTCATTGGTCTTAATAGACTTCAACTGTTGGAACAGTTTTGTGTATTCCTTATCACTTAAAGTCAAAACTTTTAAAGAATTGGTTTGAATATTGATTTTCTCCAACTGTCGAAGTCTTTTTATAATTGTGTCCACCGAATGGAACAGTACTTTAGGCGTATCCACGATATGATAGGTTGTAAATCCTTTGGTGGACAGAAACGACAACTTTTGGCTCAATTTGTAAGCATTGATTCTAACAATACGGGGGTATCTCTTCATCATTGAATGGACAATACCTGTGTCGCACTTCAACTGATTGGCCATATAATCGATATTATTGTTGTAGTCTTTGAGTACTTTCTTGTTCTCCACATGTCTTCTAAGGCTTACTCTAAAGGACTCTTCGGGTGACCTCAACATCCATGTCTTGACTGGCATTTGGTGTTCCAAACACTCATTGATGCGCTCTTTCATTACATCTATATTATGAGTGAATATTCTAATGTCTCCACAGATAGTGTCCAACTCTATGCCAGCGCTCAGAACTAAATTCAAAACCTCTTCGAGTCTTTCGTATTTGTAGTTAAATATAAACCCATTTTCGTGAAACAAATCACAGAATTCTTCGTGAATTAAGTGGAGATTAGAAGTGAAAAGAATTAACTTTTTATTGAAATCTTCGAAAATATTTTTCTGAAATTTATTTTTTTTAATTTTTTTCACAACGAATTCAAATGATTTTAGAGGACGTAAGAGAAGAACCAATTCATCAAATTTTAAGTTTTTGTGACCAAAAGTATTCAATCGTTCGGTAATGAAATTCAAGGGTAAGTACAGAATCCACGGACAGCTGACGAAGTGGTCGACACTCAATGAAAACCTCTCCGACAAACAAATCACTTGTTTCTCCAGTCTTTCGGAAGACATTTCCACTAAATTGGGATAATTTTTGACCAAAAATATTGCATCGCTTTTGCGAATTCGCAACACTTGTCTCAATGATTCAACTGATTTATCCCTTTCTGTCTTGAAATCAAAGTCTTCAATAGTGTTGAAGTGATGTAGTGCTGACTTCTGGCCATAACTCTGCTGTCCGTTCCCTCTCTTCGAGAGCTTGTATTTAGTCAACAGATAATCGATTTCATAAGTGTTGGTCGAGTGAACCAAACGTTTTGACGCATTTGAAACCAAAATCAGATTATTTTTAAAATTCAATTTCAAATAATTTTTACAAATTGTGGACAAAACGAAACTGCGATTCACTGAAACAAATGGATTGCAAAACATTGTGAATGCAATGTGTATTCAATGTCTCATTAGTTTAACACTAATTCAGTTCATTGAGACTCAACTGAATTAAAACATTTAATCAATTGATTTAAAGATAGCCTTAAAAACAATTGTAAACGAATTGTTTGTTTACAGCACTTTAGTTCAACTTTCAACAGAGCAGGACATGCCTTCCCTCACTCTCGTAATCTGCGCGCAGATGGCAGTTCTGCCCTACGGCACCCTTTTCGCCATTGAAAGCACAGGTGCTTTTGATTCTTCTGTTTAAATTTATTATTTATAGCCAAAAAAACGAGAGAAAGTGTATTTCGAGGTCACAGTTGGACAGTCAAAACTTGTTTGACCAGTGACTTGATGTGACGTAAAGTTCAAAGCGACCAATCAAGTCGCTTGTCAAACAAGTTTTGACTGTCCAACTGTGACCTCGAAATACACTTTCTCTCGTTTTTTTGGCTATAAGTATATATACGAGCAGATATACGCTAGGAACAAGGTAAACAAATTTATAAATTTACCAAAAAATCTCGTTAAGCCACAGTTTTCTCTAGCGTAAAAACATCCTTACCTTATATGTAGCCCACAAAATAATTTTCAGATTTTTGTGATTGAGGGGCGGGGGTTAAATTGATTTTTGAAAATGTGACTTTTGGCCAAATTTACCTGTAAATAAAATTTTCAAAAATCAATATCTCGAAAACCATAAGAGATAAAAATATGGTTCCAGGTGGAATATTGTGTCATTTTATAACCTCTATAAAATAAGATTGATCAAACTCGAAAATTCCAAAAGTTCTCTTAAACATAAGTTCCCTTTATTTATTCTAATCTGAAAATTCTTTTTAATAGTGAAATGTACAACATTGGTCTAATATTTTTTAATTAATAGCGCATAGTATGCAGTGTTTTTTATTAATAGCAAATAGATAATTTATGGAGCCATTTTAGGTCCTTAAGGCTTCTGTGGTCATATGCAATGATATTTTTGGAATCTTTTCAGAATTGTAAACCCATTCCCTATCATATTTCCATCACTTAATAGATGCCTCAAAATTTTCCCACTAAACTATGGAGTGGTTCCCGTTTGAGGTTCTTGAGGCTCGTGTGGTCAGACGCAATGATATTTTTAGAATCTATTGATTGTAAATCATAATAAACCCATTCCCTATCATATTTCCATCACGCAATAGATGAACTCAATAAATAAACTAATATGTGCTCATATTAATAGTAATTCATTTCTTTTTTTCGCTTGTTTTGTCTTTACCTTAGTTTCTCCTGTACATTTCTCATATTTTGGAATTTTGTAAACCCACTGACTTTTTGAGAGAATTTTCCTCCTATGCCCCTTGACTCTGCCGACCTTGGCCAACCCTGATTATTTTACTAGTTTTTGAAATACTGGATTTTGTCACGTTTGTGGCTATGACTAATAAGCTCAGGGTTTTGCAATATTTTCAAGACTGTGATATTTGTGTTGTACCTGCTTATTTTAAAAGAGAATATATTTGTGCCTAAAACAAACAATATTAACCCGTTTTGAGATCCGTCATCCTTATAAAATAAGTTCTTTGAAGTAAAGAATATAGCAAGGTCATAGTTCCTTCGACTGCCCAACACCTGCCACTGCCACTTGCAAAATTTTTTATAATACTTTTCTACATCTTGAACATAAGGCACTGCATTTGCCGGAACCAATTCATATCGGTTAACAACTAAATTGACTTTTGTCTCCATCGATGGGTAGTTATAGACATATTGAGCGCCACTAAGAAGTACTTTTAGATATCTCTTCAGGTCATTGTCGTTGTTGTTTAAATGTTGTTTCAAATACTTGTCGTAATAAACTCCTAACTCAATAGTGATTGTTGTCATTTGTCTGGATTGAGGCACACGTAGGTCTGGTAAGTATTGGTCTCGGATATACTGATGGTCAGGCATTCCACAACTCTCTACAGACTCTATAATATTTGGCAAAACATTACACTTTATTAATATATATTTATTTAAAATAAGCAAAAAATAAATTATCATATATTTAGACATTTATTTTATTCTTAATCCAAATCCTCCACAAAACATGACAATCAAAAAATTATTCCCAATTTTAATAGAATTGTGTAATTAATTAACTCAATGGAAGGGCGGAAACGACATTTGAATTGTTGGACTATTTCATAGAGAATTATATCTTATTTAACAGCAATTAGAAACCTATGCGCAAACAGTATTGAATGTAATTTTACTTAAAAAAACTATATATTACTATTAGATTTTCAATACTATAAAAATCCAATTCATAAGTATTTGCGGGAACAAATTTCTAATTGTTGTTAAATAAGATATAATTCTTTAAATTGATTTTATAAAACTCTTTAGACTTAGCGATAGTTTATGAAAATATAATTAGAAATTTATTTAACTTAACTCAAGTACTTTCGGTCCAGAATTGGAACCGCATTCAGGAGTTATAAAAATTATAAATAAAATTAAAAGTTTATAAAATGTATTTAAATTAATTGATAACAATAGATGTTTTCATGCGTTTCTCTTAATTATTGTATTCTAACAGTCATTTAATTAAAAGCCTTTATCCCTAATTAAGATTGACTTTTCATCAATACTACGAATAATAAGGGATTCAAAAACTTTTCTTTCAAAAACTTGTCACAACTCTGAATAATCTTTGCATTTTTCCAAATTTTTCCTGTATGATTTTCTTTGACACAATGCTCTGCTATGGGAGAGATACCAATGATGTTTTATTTATTTTATATCAATACTTTATTCTTAAAATTAATCATTTTCAGAGCTGTACGACACCTCTAGATCAGATACCCTCCCTTTGTGATTTTGGTCCATACCCCCATGGACGCTCGCGAGATAGCCTTTACCCATAGGTAGTTTGAACAGACTGCGCAGTTGGGGTCGTTTTTCCAGAATATTCTGTGAAATTCTGTTAGACGGGAATTCTGTTAGAACCCCTATTCCCTTTATTTTCCCTTCCCTTCCCACTCCCTCGAGGGAATGGGAAGGGAATGGATTCAAATTATATCTGAGGGGAGTGAGAATGAATTGCAAGTAATTCAATAAGGGATCCGCGGGACCCATACTTGAAGGGATTCCATTCACTCCCTTACAGTGTTTAGACATGTTATAGAGTCACAGTATTTGTGTTGATAGAACTCACGCATGTCAACTGAGTTAAAGGGAAACTCTAAATTAACATATTCTCTACCTTCCCTTCACTCCCTTCACACATATTGTTTATACATACAATATGTTTGTTGAAGGGAGTCGCGGGATTGAAGGGAATGGCGAGAGTGGGAAGGGAATGGATTCTAAACATATCTGAAGGGAATAGGAAGGGAATGGATCAAAATTTCAAGACAATTTCGCACTTTAAATTCTGTCTAGATTATTAGAAAAATGACATAATTTGTCAAATTCTTGTTAATTTTAGTCAAGTTTGTTAAATTCTTGCAGGATTAGTCGAAATTCCGTTATATTACGTCATTTTTAATTAAATTCTGCAAGAATTTGACGATTGCAAAATACTCTACCTTGGACCCCCTCCCCTGTCCAAAATTTGGCAATATCGGAATCCCCCTGCTCTCGCCAAAAAATGTCCCTTCCTCCTTAAATTTCTTCCTTTCCCAATCCCTGACTATCACTGTCACAGTGCATCTCTTCGTTCACATTCAGAAAATAGAAAAACACAATAACATTTAAAGCATATACAGTACACTCGAACATGTAGGACTTTTGGAACAATTTAACATTGTTGAGATTTTTAAAAGGCGATAAAATATTTATATCATATGAATAATGGTGTTCAAGTGTGACTTTAGCACGCTTTTTGTCCAGTTTCTCTCAAATCTACTGTAAATCATATCATATGATCATAAAAGCTCAAAATAGCATATTTTTCGCATATTTTAAAATTACCGGGATAACACATTTTGTTAATGATATATGCCCTAATATTATATTTGATGGATAAAATGTTTAGACCATTTATATAAGTCATATCAAATATTTATATTCAAAAATATAGAAATTATATTCAAGTAGACAATTGTTTTTTTCACAACATTTATATTTAAGTCAAATACCATCGATATAAATGTCTTTATCGGATTCAATCAAATTTCTAAATATTTTACTTATTTTAGACATTTTTAAAACTTAATTAATAACTGAATTAATCAAAATGTAAACAACAAACATAAAAACATTTCAAGATATTAACAAGGTTAATTACTTATTTTTTTGGTAGAAGGTAAATTTGGCTAAATAAGACTAAAAATAGCATCTTGTATAACTATTACATAATTTCAATTAGATTAATTTATATTTGTCAAAATAAATTGTGAACGATTATAATCAACAGCTTTGAATTTCGGCGTTATACTCAAAAATACAATTGAAATAAAATTTTGAATCTCGAATTTTCGATTTTGACAAATCTCATTAGAAAGAGATTATTAAATGGCCCATTATTTCACATGGAACCATATTTCTATGTCTTATGGTTTATCTTTTAAAAGTATATTCTCGATGATAACCCCGAAATTCAAAGCTGTTGATTATAATATAACTACATTATGCAATTAATAACAAAATATAGTTGTTTTATGATATTAGGTAGTGGTCATCTCTGTTGTAATCAAACCTATTTGATTGGATTTGTAAATATATATCATGTATTTATTTTGGGGTTTACAAAATAGTTAAATTATTATTATTCATATTGAAAATCAATTGAGTCTCAAAATTGGGAACATTTAATGACTAGATTTCAAATTCAGTGATATCTGAATAGATATTTCTTTCATATCTCAACATTTATTATTGGATTTAAGGGTCATCTCCAGAAACAAGAGGGACTTATAGGGGTTAAACTACGCGCTTAAATGAGTTGGGTTTTCAAATTCTATTGGAGAAGAGTCTTAAACTAAAGCATTGTTGTCATAGCAATCCTTACTATTCTCCAATAGTGTTCCAAATGTTGAGCGCGCAGTTTAACACCTATAAGTTCCTCTTGTTTCTGGTCATCTCTTTATAACACATTCTGACTATTAATGCGTATTCTTTAAAAATATGCGCTATCCGTCTTTTGCTCATAAACATCAATGACAATTATAAATCCAGTATTAATTTACAAAATGTTGCATTTATTCCGATAAACTGAGAAAATTATTTTGCTTTTTTATAATTTTAATTTCGCAACAAACATTATTTATAGTACTCAGTTGACTACTTCGATCCGACCGACAATAATTGGATTTATTGTACGTACAGATTCACAGTTTATTACTATTAATGTCTCTAAGTTAGAAATATCTAAAAGGTGCCCCTGAATGTATACTTCAATCATAGCCCAGATAAATGGTAAGTCAGATTCGATGCTAATATATCATAGGTATTCCCAATCAACTCAAAGGTGGCAGGTGTATAGGGTACTGATAAGAGCCTCAAAACATGGGGGTATAGGGGGGTTTCAAATAACATATTCTTGCCGTATTTAAATAAAAATGGCGCAATTTCTACCAATTCTGCAAGAATTTAAAAGAATTCTAGCAAATTATGTTGAATTCTGTGAGAATTTGACAAATTTCTGTTATTTCAAATCCTTTTTATTTTATAAACATGATATAAAAGTACTGTGATGGTCTTTCTACAAATTTTTTGAGATTTTTGGTCTATTTTATTCCATTACATCTACTGATAATGAAAAAAAATTAAAATTTGTTCTAATGGGAGGTGGAAGGGATTTGATGGGGGTTTAAAACATCAATGCTTGGGAATAAAAACAATTTTTAGATCTGATCCATTTGATCATATGACATCATATGCATGCTTGTATACCTCTCCCAAAGTTGAAATTTATGGTATGCTAACTATTCTTCGGCGGTAATTGTCCAGTACCGACCTGATCCAGGTGATACTGGTCAAACCAGTGTCATATATCGTTGAACTCGTTTTTGTATGAGGTTTACAAAAATATTCATATTGACATGTCTAATGACAAAAATTAGTTCAAAAACAAGGTTCAAAATTTTAGTTTTTGACATTTTGCACACCCATAAACTTCCTTTCTCCTGGCATTAGCAGCTAAGATGATTGTTTTGTAAATAAGTAGCTTATGTTCTTCATTTTTAACCAAATAAAACTCGATTCTTGATTTCGATTTGCCTGAAGTTCATAGTAAGTCTTCAAATTATTGTAAACTGACTGCAAATAGTTTTGTTAGCTTTCAACTCTAATTCCAGTTCAAATATGTGAAGATGCTTTCAGATTGTTTTATTTAATCCAACAAATAGTGTAGAAATATCTAATCCTCAAAACTTGTTTCAAACCACTTAATAAGGAAATGTGTCAAAATATTTGTATTCTTTCTCCTTATTATTAAAGATTTTTATATTATTTCAAGTCTGTTAATAAATAATAATGATTTTCTATATTTTATATATCTTTGTAATCAATTATTAAAATTATTTTTGGAATTTATTTTAAAGAAGGGTTAACCAAGGTCGGTCGAGTTTAATACTGAATGTGAATAACTTAAAAGATTAAGAGATAAGTATGGAAAGGTATGCAAAATATGGGCTATAATTTGGGCACATATTGTACAGTAAACCAGTTTTTATAAAATACATGAACACAAAGTAGATATCATTTACATTTGTAAACGCATTGCAGAAAATATCTCACTTTTAGTAAATTAAATAAAATAAGTTATAATAATGTGTTCAATGAGTGAATCAGTGATTGATTTGAAGAATAAATTAATTAAATTAAATGAATTGAAAAAATTGTGTA
>JAQFXN010004125.1:0-10113 GCA_034693365.1 Liacarus xylariae
TCTAGGAGAGTAGGGAACATTCTTTCCTTCCTTGTTTGCATAACCTGTTCTAGGAGAGTAGGGAACATTCTTTCCTTCCTTGTTTGCATAACCTGTTCTAGGAGAGTAGGGAACATTCTTTCCTTTCTTATTTGCATAACCTGTTTTAGGAAAGTAGGGAACATTCTTTCCTTCCTTCTGCTGTCCTTAAATTGAAGGAATTTTTTCTCGTCCTTCTCAATAAAGACGCATTACAGCGCATGTCTCAAGTGAGCGAATGTGTTAACACATTACTTACGTTGTTACTAAATACATGTCATGAATAATGGAGTCAATTAAGGGTATGGTTTAAAAATTTATTATTTATTGATTTTTAAATTATTATTTTTTTACAGAAAAGAAGACCGAAAATGTAAGGCCGCATCAGCCAAGGCTTCAGTGCAAAAGCACTGTCACATAATAGATGATACGGCACTTCTACACCTTTGATGGACTTCTTATCCGTAGGTCATTGCCATCATTGAGTGCCTCATACATTGACGTCGAGGCGAAGGCTCCCGTCGTGTGCTCTTCCAGGGATTCCAGACTTGAGGTAATGAACCTAAATGTAAAAAAATTAAAAAAAATTTATTTATAATTAATATTATAATTATTACTCTCCTTATAGTTTGCATTACAAACGGCCAAAAAAATGACAGATCGAAAGGAATTATAATTAAAACAATGCTTCGCCTGTATTGCTGTCACACCTATACTGAAATGGCGGACAGCACTCGCACTGACGGCTTGTGGGACTGCCATCGCTGCAGAAAATCACTTGCAATCACTTCAAAGTCCTCTTTTGATGGCATTTTTATGCGTTGATGAACGGGTCCTTCAATGGCAGTTTCCAGAAAGGCTTTGAAGACATTGTGTGCACCAGTTTTGCCGAATATAATACCAATTTCTTTATATTCAGCGTTAGTTCACAAAACCTAAATTAAAATATAAAACAAAAATAAGAAAATTAATTAAATTTAGAAATTATTTAAAAATATTAATAAAAATAATACTTCCCTTAAGAGATATTGCAATTGGTTTGTCAATTGCGATATAAGATCTGTTGTCATTTGCCCCTAAGGTCTTAGATATGTTTCAAGTTTTGTAAGCAAATACTCGATAGTTTGTCGATCGACTCGAAAGTTCTCTTTGAATATGTCCGGCATTTTAGGGACTAATATCTCCCACAAACCGATATTCTGGAAAGTTAGTTTCAACATAAATCTTATTTTCCTCGGGGGACTAAAATGGATGGGTAGGGGAGGGGGATGATTTGGGTGAAACTTTACATGAATACTATTTAAAATGAGATTACAAATACTTACCAATAATTCAATGAATTATTTTCATGCAATGCATAATACAATTGCATAAGTTTTCAATAAAATTCAATTTTTCTAATTTTAATTTTTGAATTTTTATTAAAATATAAATATAATTATAAACTAATTGAATTAAATTAATAGTAAATAATTGTTTACTTTCATTCATTGTTTACAACACTTTGATCCACATTGAACTTAATCACATCTATCATCAAATTTCCTACTCTATGTAGGAATAGAGTTAAGATTTATTGTGAACGAACTTGTCTTCTTATTTCCGGATTAGACCTGCATCTAAAGGAAGGAGCAGAGAGTGGCGAACATACTATTAGTGTTTTGACTCCCAAGTGAATGGGTTTGAGGTTTGGATTGATTCACAAGACTTAGTATTAATAGAAGTGATATTTATATTGATTTTGAATGCGATTAAAGTAATTGTTTAATCGATAACTGTTTTGATATAATTTAAGTGAATATAAATTAATTGAATAAAAGTATTAATAGAAGTCTTAGTAAAGAAAGTGAAATCAGTATTTGCTTTATTGAAGTCTTGGACATCAGAGCACGTGTTTCGCAGCGCAGTTCCCCTATCACTGGATCCTCTCGCAGAAGAGAGCCCTCAAGAGTGGACCCAATCGTTCCCAAATGCCAGTTCCACTCTTAGCACCGGAAAACTCTCTTACAAACAAACATTTATAGAAACTTTTTATAATAAAATTTTATATCAAATTATTTTATTGAACTCAAGCCTTCGGTAAAAGAATTGTCAAATAATATGAAATTAGGTGAAACTATAAAAATGCTCGTCTACTGGCTGTGCAGAAACAAAATATGACGAGTTTATGACTGATTGGTTAATTAACATTAATTTATTATTTCTTTTTAATTATATGTTTATAAATAGAGAAACATATTTCAAATATAATTAAAATAATACAAATTTTGTTCACAAATAAATACAACAGAAATATATCTTTCAAGTGAGAGATTTGAATCTTATTGAACTTAAATCCTATATTCCTGTTTAACTCCTGTCCAAATATATTTGAATTCAACTCTTTTCTTATTTCTTCCTCATAAATGCCACTTTCGGTAAAAATAGTGATTCTATGAATAAATTTTTAAAAATTAAATGAAAATTCATATACAGCTTTACAGAGTTTAATTTATCCAGAGACATGCTTTATTCTTGCTCATTAGCTTTGAGTTTTTATATTTGATTAATTTTTTACCGAAACATTAACATTAATATCAAATAATTCCAAATACAAACTTTGATACAATGACTTTCTATGAGTGACTCGACTTGAATTAAAATTGATATTTTGTCTATCGGTCACTGATTAGTCAAATATAAAAACTCAGAGCTAATGAGTAAGAATCAAACATTTCTCTGGATAAATTAAACTCTGTAAAGCTATATAATATTCATATATATTTATATATAATATAAATATATAAACTGTAATAAGAATGAGGTGGGAGTATATCTAAACCCCGGAATGTTTTCCCTATAAATTATAGGTTATAATGAACTTCAACACTTAAAACCTCATCCATAAATTAAATAACAATTATCTAGAACATTTACCAGAGGAAAATATGATTAATACTCACATCATATTCAGATAAAGTAATAGAGTTTTGTTCATATTTGCCGGATTAGTCATTAGAAAATATGGCTCATCTCCTGATCCAGAGTCAGATATATGAAAGTCAATGTCCGCGAGATATCCCTTAGAAATGAGATTTTGTTTAACTAATTGGAGAATTTCATAACTATTGACTAAAACACGTTTTCCAGTAATTATTTTCTTATAATCAATATCTCTGTCGATAGTCTTTAGTCCTAACATAAAGTCAAACCAATTTAATGTGTCATCAAATCTCTTCCGGAAATCATTGGCCATCGAGTTATTACTGTGTATCACAAAGTTATTCATATAAAAGCCATCGAATGTCTGTATCTTCAAGTGCTGCCACTGAGGCTTAGTGTGTAAGTCGAGCCACGAGTCAATCATATCTCTGGGTTGGGTTCGCATCAATTGCTGCCACAATTGACCTGAAAATGCAGCCAATAATACAGTGCTCGTCATAAGCCATAGACCAGATATGAATCTATTTGTGTTTATATGATTAGTCATAACATCCGATAATATAATTGAAATCAAAGTCCAAACAATACTGAAATATGTCTTAAATGATCTTTTATGCAAACATATTATGAAAGATAATAGAAATATTGATAGAAGTATTGCAAAATAGGTTTGATTGTCGAAACATTTCAGATGATTATAAAGTGAACGTTTGTCTGGAATAGAGTAATCATTTGTTATATAATTTGTGTTATTTATGTATTCATAGATTATTTTTTTGTGAAATTGTAGGAAAGATTCCTTTAAAAATAATTAGTATCATTACTAAAATGGAATATTTATCTGGTTCAATTGTCAAACATACCTAAAATGGTACCTCAGAGTATCCGTGAACTATACTTGATGTGTGGATCTCATGAGCAGCAAAACTGGTAAGTTATAGGTACTCACAATCGGGCACCCGTAGCTGCAAACTGATTGGATCATAACAAGGATAAGTTATAATCCAATCAGATTACTAAAATTCGAACATACGGATGCCCGACTGTGTTAACCTATAACTTACCACTATTGCGGCTCATGAGCATTGGTGGGCGAGTAGATTGTATTCTCAACTGATGCAAGGCTTTATGATTTGGGGCACAAACTCTTTCCCATTAACGTTATGGTTTGTGAACGTCTCCAAATCTCTAATCTTTTATATATTATAACTAAACTTTAGAAAAAAATTGCTTACAATTAAAAAGTGAACGTTAATAAAATTAAAAGAAAAAGTTTGAGTTAAAAGGTTTTTATTTAAACAAATTATGAAACAAATATAAGTTTTTTCTTAATGCGATTCAATTCATACTATAATTTAAAATCAGTAAAACAAATTGAAAATTATTTTTAATTAAATAAAAAAATTCTAAAACAAATTACAATATATTGAAAATAACTTATTATTAAAATTAGAAATTAAATAATACTTTAGATTTTCTTCAGATTTTGGATGCATTTAAGAGTTTTATTACATGAACGACAATAAAGTGTTTGATTGTCTTCGGAATCATTAGTAATGCAAAACACAGAACCGAATTCATCGATATATTGGCTTAATTTTATTGAATTGTTTTTAATTTTAGGCATTTTTTTATAGAAATCACGAATAAATACTAAATCCCTATTAAATAACTTATAAATTGACTAATATATAAATTATGAAAGAACTAAAACCTTTAAACTTCTTTCCAATCTTAAATCTCTAATTTGTGGAAAGCGCACTTTTTTAATTGTAAACAATTTTTAAGCATTTTTTTCAACCTTGCTAATTATTTGTTTTAAAACAATATAAATATATTAACGAAGGCTGAGAAGTGCCTAATATTGTTGGTTATGAAGAGTAATTTGAAAACTATGAAAATCATTTTGAAAGTCGTGAAACATAGAGTGAAACTCAATGAAAGACAATTTAGAAATACTGTAAGACATGAAACAAAACATAACATTTTTCTTTCACATAATTAGAATGACTTATGATTTATGAACTCCTGATTTAAGCGCTATTTTTGCAACAATTTATTAGTTTATTATTCAGTCCTCTGTTTGCTTAAGCTATAAGTGAAGAGTCCTTTAGTGGAAGTGGAGAGACATATGAGGCATACCTACCAAACCTACGCATATCTTAATATATCTGTATTGCATCACAGGTGGCGAGAAAGCGGATCCGACGTAAACCCGGGAAATTGGTTGTGCCCGTCACTACCCTCCAACCTCCCCGACCATTAGCCCCCAGTCCGTCATCACTGAACGTAAACACCAGTAATGATGAGAACACGGATGAAGTGACAGAACTACAGTTCCAACAAAATAATGACAAAGAAATACAGTTAAAGCAAATCCAACAACAGTTAAGTCCAAACAGAACAGCGACTAATGGCTCGAACAACAACCCGACCTCTTCTAATCATAAAAACAGCTCAAATCAAACACAGAATTTAGTTAAGACTACACACAAAAAGACTTGCAAAGAGTCGTTGGAGTCTAAGAGAGAGAGAAAAGCAGCCAAAACTCTGGCAATAATTACAGGTAAACCCAATTAACACTACTATTAGTTCAACAAATAATTTGAAAATATTATAAACTCTTTACAATTCATTTCTGCACACATAGTATACAACCTCTTAGTGTATTGGCTAATGGATATTTGAATAATCTGTGACTACAACTAAATAATAGGTTGAAGTCATAACTGAGTCATTCATAGAAACATTTATAACAAAAAAAATTTTATTAAACTATTTGATATAGAGATTAAGCTTTCGGTCATTGATAGTCAAATATAATAACATTAAGCCAATGCACTAAAAGATAGTCTACTATGTGTGCAGAAATAAATTGTAGAGTTTACATATATTCAGATATAATTAGTAAAACAATATATTTGACCACAAAGTCGACAGTTTGAAAAATGATAGGATTAAACAAATTAATTGACTACTTATAAGACTTTTAATTAATTTGTGCGGAATTTCACAGAATATTCTAGTTTTCCTATAAGTTATTTCAATTCCTACAGTACTCTACCAAATCGGAAGTTCTGATTCTGAACCTATCATTTTATTGACCTTTTTGTAACACCTTTTCCTCTGTCTCTTAACAATCTATTTACAAAAAATAAAAATGTGTATTTATCTATAAATAGTTATTATAAGCATTTCTAGTATTATAGATCCTGAATAATATAGAATATATTGTTTTCTATTACAGGTGTGTTTGTCATGTGTTGGGCGCCTTTCTTCGTATTGGCAGTACTAATGCCGATATTTCCACAATTCGAACCAAACAAATATGTTTTTAGTATATTTTTATGGTTAGGATATCTCAACTCTTTATTAAATCCAATTATTTATACAATTTTTAGGTATATATGAAAATTTTCTCAACTCTACAGGAGATTTAAAAATAAAATTATTTTTGCACAAAATCTGTTGAAATAGTTTTGAATTTAATTTTAGAAATTTTTCTTATTTTCTTTTTTTCTGTTTTTAGTCCGGATTTCAGAAACGGCTTCAGAAGAATCTTATGCGGGAATAGATATGCCAACAGAAGAGCCAATCGATAATAAATAATTGAAGTGAAGAAGTGTTTCCATCGAATGAAAAATACTTATAAAGTCTTTCATATATATATATAAGTCTTAATATGTCATATCTTATACTATAATTTCATATTTTGTTAAACAAACTTATTTTACGGCTCACATACTGTAGTTATTTAATAATATGTATTATAAAATTTGCTAAATATTCAGGAACAAGAAGAACCAGAATAAAAAATGAATAGTATTTGTTATAATAAAATTGTTTTTCATTACAGTACAAATTTTCTGATGATTTTCTCCATTTCTCTCTTAATGTTTAGACTTCCTTTTCCTAGGTTTCAATACTATAATATGCGGAAAGGATTCAATAGAAAAATGTATACTCTTTCTAATGATGACCATCGATAACATGTTCTACTTTATAGGCAGGGATACGCAGACTTGACCACGACAGGGGAGTATTTGTCATTTTTCCCTAGGTTTAATGGTATCTGTTATAAATTTTTTATCTTGGGAGGAGGAGATATTCTGGGCTGTACATCCCTCTGTTAATCCCTGTGTTTACGAAGGTGTGGTTGTCTGGAATATTTATCTATAATAATTTAATGGGCGGTCCAGTGGGTATTGTCGGTTATTTTTTGGGGGTATTTTCAATAAATTCACACAATTATTGAATTGAAAATACTTTATTTAAAATATTAAAAAATGATTATTTATAAAATGATTAATTATAAAATAAATTCTCTACTCTTAGGCGGACAGTGAGAGAGTGGTCAGAGAATTGAAAAGAGAGGACTGTCTCGAAAATGAGGGGTCTTTGAATCACACATTTTATGGCCTATTTTTTATTGTTTTATCTCTGAAAGAGTTTTAAAATATTCCTTAAACAATCCTTAAAAGTTAAGAAAGGTTTAAAATATTATTTAGTAAAATATTTCAAATCCTGGCAATAATTTTGTGTTAAATCGCTTTATTTAATATAAGCGGAATATTCTTATCATTAATATTATACACCCATGGAAAAATGCAACTCATTTTGAATCTTCCATACCCATTTCGATACCCTTGCTAATATTTCAACATCGAAAATATATTTCATTCTTAGATAGATGTCATTTATATCTATGCACTTAAATTTGGGAAAGTCACCATGGTTATTCCATAAAACGACTACGAACTTTATTTACTATGCAGTAAATTTCTATTGAAAGTAAGCTCAGAGCAAATGAAGGTAAGGGAGCGCTCTTCGCCCCCAATTGAACATAAGCTCACCTCAAATGAAGATAAGGAAGCGCTCTTCGCCCCCAATTGAACGTAAGCTCAAAGCAAATGATTTTACTGCTCACTGCTTAGCCTCCAATTCAGAGTAGTTTTAAAGCATTTCATTTTATCTAATGCAGTAAATAATTATTTTATTACCGTAATTCGTGGTATGGTTGCGCATGCGCTACTTAACCAAATCCATGGATTTAGCCGAAAACAAATAATTGCTATTTGCTTATTAACCACTAATAAGCACAACCCCCACAGGGGCACATGGGCTTAATTACAAATAAAATAAATGAGATTTTTAATGAAAAAGAATTGACAAATGATTTATTGGAATAAACAGAATTAGTTTTAATAACAATTGAATTGAAATTTAGTCTTAAATAACTTAATGATAATTATTTTTTAACGTTAAACATAATTTTTGGCAAATTGTTTGAAATTATTTTCTGATTTTGATTTTCAATGTATATTTGAATTAAACAGGGATAGGCAAAGAAAAAGTGACAGGTCTCCCCTATGAGTATAATTTAATTACAATTAATATTATTAACTAAATTGACTTAAAAACGTATTTTAGTATTGCGCACATTGCTGTCTATGTGAATGTGTTTTTTTCGCATTATCTCGAAAATTGTTCAAGATATTTATGCGCAGTAAATTCTCATACCCCAACCAATAAACCCCAACTTATCATTGAATTTTGAGTTAACTTATGAATTAAAAATATGTAAAAATGTGTTTAAAATCTTAAAAAATCAGAAATTATTTTTTATTAATTTAACAAAAATTATTGAGTGATATATCAAATCTACATAGAATTTTACAGAGAACTCGAAAAACAATTATTTTTATTTTCAACAAATATTTTTAATTCTATAATAGCAAAAATTGAAATTTTATTCAATTGATTCTATAAATCCATAACTTTCAATCGTTTCTTCTTCTTCTTCCTCCCCGGTCTCTTCCTCGATTATCTCAGGCAACTCTGCACTGGTCAGAACGTCCAACAATTTATGATTCAGTAATTCGTCGTTTCGTTCAAACCCTAAATTATAATATCTGAAACTCTTTTCAATCATTTCTCGACTCAAGTCATTCCAACACTCAAACACCATTCGGCCACTTTAACATAAGACGGTTTTTTGGAGCTCCAGAATTGGACAATTCTTCTGCTTCTTTGTCGTCAGCCATCCATTCAGTTCAAAGATTTTTTACTTTAGTTTTCAATAACTTATTCCTCGAGACATCGGTCTGTTGTACAAGTGGTGTCATTCCTTCGGGAATTATCTCTACATTTGTGTCGTAATTTTTGGCGAGTGTTTCTTTAAACTCGGCATTTCTGTTAGGAGTTGCCGAATCCAAAGTCAGAAATGTTCGGAATCGGGTCACTCGCTTTGTGTGTAGACTCAGGAATAAACCTCCTTTTCTGATTCAGTAAACATTGCATAACCACTTTTTCATAATTTCTTTATTAATCGATCCCTTATCGGCGACCATTATTTCAATACCCAGAGGAAGCTTTCCCTTTTGTACATTTTTAAGATCTTTAAATATTATAGTGGGTCTTAACTTCTGCTGATCATTAGAAGCACAGAGCATTAGAGTGAATCCTGTTTTCTCATGTACTGTAGATTTCATTGCAACGGTCTCAGCACCGGTCCATTCATAAGTCTTGCTTTTAGGGCTGTCGAAATACATCGGGACTTCATCCTTGTTGTAGATTCGACAATCCCGTCCATAACCCTCTTGTTGTCGTAATATTTCCATTCTATCGAAAAAGTGGTTTGCAATTTATTTTGCATTTGCCGGTATTTTTTGTCCCACTTCTTGAGGAGATTCTGTTTCGACTCAACCATCCTGTAAGCCAATCACTGGACCCTTTAAATGGCTTGACGGGTCTCGTGTCAAAGCATTGTATTCCCACAATGCTCTGTCTCTCAGATCCTCACCGGTGACTGCAATACCTTTATTTCTTCGCCATTTAAACCATTCCAACACTTTTTCGTCGAATTCAGGGAAGTTCGGTTTCCTATCTATCATTACAGTTTTTTTCCTATATTTATAGAAGGGTTGGCCGCTGTCTTATCAATTGCATCTTCTTTTGCCAACCAATACTTCACAGATTTCCGGTGTCTGGCAGTCGCACTGAAATTACCGGTCTCTTTTAAGAATTGAATTGCCTTTTGTCTTTCCTCAATGATATAAGACCTTCGCTTTTTCTTTGCCCTTTTTTGCTGAGGACTGGTCTTCATTGTAAACCAATGTAAAGTGTGTTTGCAATGCAATCAAAGGACTGATAATTTGATTGTCTTCGGAAACA
>JAQFXN010004126.1:0-10112 GCA_034693365.1 Liacarus xylariae
CAATTCTTATATGAAATTTTATGCTGAATCTAATGATATAAGTCATTTTTTCCTAGCTCAGTTGTAATAAAGAAACTTCCCTTCTTAAACGTATTGTTAATTCTAAATGACTAATAGATTTGTTAATTTGCTCTGTCTAGTGTCAGGGTTCAGGTGGTGATATAAAGTTTCGTTTTTTCAATTTTAAACTATAATTAGCATCAAAATATGTTGAATGTCAAATCCTAGGGTTGCCTGGTGAAACTAAGTGGTAAATTTTGAGGATTAAATTCTTTAAATCTTTATTAGACAATGACTTCCAAGTCAGGTGGGTATGGGGTACTGATAAGAGCCTCGAAATAAGAGAGGGATATAGGGTGGGGGTATTTTTCAACAGTCAAATTCTTTCAGATTTTAATTAAAAATAATGTAATTTAACAAAATTTCGACCAATTCCACAAGAATTTAACAGAACTTGATAAAATTCTGATATTTTTCTAAGAATAGGCCTTTGGCGCCGTTTTCTCAAAATTTCTAGGGGTCCTAATTTTTCTTCAGCTTAGGGGGAGCGTATTTTGGTCATTATTCGGAGACAGTGGGGTATGTTAGCTATACCACCCCACCCCATATCTTTATTATTTTATAGATTTTTTACTCTTTATAATTAATTAATACCACAATTCATATATCGTTGGAAAGTTTGTGCAATTTTGAATCGAATTATTTTAAAATTATTCTTCTGTTGCGAGTGGAAAGCTCCGAGGTGATACCGACGGGAGTAGTCAGTTTTTGGTTTATTGGACCATTCATTGGATTCGTTACGTCATAAGCTTTACAACGAAACATATAATGTAGGGGTAATTAATTCTCTTAATAAATTAATTTAAATTTAGAGAATCTAAAACTAACCATGATAGCTTGCTGACGTCCGCGGAGTTGGCTGATTTAACTCATATGGTTGGATTAAATACTGAATGAAAACATACCCTGTGAACATTTTTTGCAATTACGAATATTTTAATGATTAATAATGTTTGAAAATACAACATTCTAGCAAGTTAGCTGATCGTAGAGCTCCAGTTAATCGATTTCCATTTATCCGATGCAATATCGTTGAAAAGCTTATTTTTCTCGCATATTTTTTAAATAGTGCGGAACTTTATTGAGCCACCAGTAGAGGCCATCACTAAACAATATTCAGTATGAATATAGACCAATGAATCAGGACTAATTTATGCCTTAAGTTATGGTATGTGGAGCACGTGGGGAATGTTGTTTAGTGGTGGCTTCTACTGGTGGCTCAATAAAGTTCCGCAATATTTAAAAAATATGCGCTTTTCAACATTAATGCTTGTAATCATCAAATAATACAAAAATAATTCTTCTCTGGTAACATTCAGGACGGTATCTTATGGCGATCAACTTGTCTTTTGGACGTACAGTATATGTGCCATTTGGACAAACGGATCGGCTCTACGGTTAGCTAATTTGCTGTGATTTTGTTTTTTTAAACCCTTATTGTTCTACTAAACCTTCGTAATTGTAAAAAATATTCAAAGAGCACTTTTTTCCTTCAACCCATTCATACTATGCAACCATACGAGTTAACTCATCCAACTCAGCAAGCCATTCATGGTATGAATTTATTACCTTGATTCACAATGGCATCCTACCATTTTGTTAATCTTTATAATCTGATCCTAATTGTAGTTTAAATTTGAAAAAACAGCAAATTTTAATCGCCATCTGAACCCTGGCAATAGTATGTGTAGGCTTTGTGACAAGATTATGTGCCCTTTTGTAGATTTATAATTCCAAAATTAATTCCACCGAAACTATAAGCAAAATCAGCATTGTCAATAGTAAGTGTACTAAAATATGTGAATTGATAAAACATTTATATGGTTCTCAAAAATTATATGTCAAGTGCAAATATTTTTATTGATTCTATTACCACTAAATACAGAAAAGGCTATTTTATTTCAAAAACAAAAGTACATTACTTACTTTAACAAATAATGTTTTTAAAGAGGATGTCGGAACATGACAATATATTTTTATATTTTAAAATCGTTTTAATCATGATAAAACCATAAAATATTATGATGAAATATGAAAAAATCTATCCTAAACATTATAGTTAAGAAGTTATTTATATTATAAAATATAAATCTTACAGTTCCTTACATTTCAAGCAGATAATGATATAATTATTCAAATGAAATAGCTACAAGTATATTAAATACAATTTATTTATTGCATTGTTGATAAAATTGAGCAGCATGCACAATTTTTTTCTCTTAAATAGCTTTTACTTTCCATTTGATGATATTTTTGTAAAAATCACTTCGTTACCACAGAAATTTCAAATGTGTTCTTTAGTTACTAAAACAACTCTTCATATCTTTGAGATTCGAATAGTAACATCAATGAATTCATGCTTATATTTTTTAGTCATCATTTCCTGTCAAACAAAAATTGTTTATATAAATATTTTAAACAATTGTTTATTCTGTTTTACCTATGAACGAATTGCTGAAAAAATTATTAAAACATCTCATATAGTTTTACCTTAAATTAAGTTTGAAATTTAAGATGAAAATGTAGCATTGTGCAATGGTGTTTATAGTTAGAAGGATACTTTTATATAAACTGTTATTGTTATCTCATACGTCATTATGAGATTATCATTATTGAATTCTGTAACTATCATTTATAAAGTTAGACATACTCTTTGTAAAACAGTACTTGATTGTTAATATTATATCAAAGATTCCTGCTGATTATTCTATTCTTTATTGTTTCTAAACAAAAACAAGGTAATTTTGCTAAATATTCTAATATAATAAATACAGCTTCATTAAACAATGTGAATAAAGATAATATTATTTATACGGTCAAATTTTTTAAGAATTGAAAAATACATTTGATCTTTTAACCAGGGGTACCCAGTGTCGGCCGAGTCTGCTCGGTATAGAAAATAATTAATAGAAAATTTTGTCAAAAAGTTAAGAAGAGTATATTTTTTTCAAAACTTGAAAAATGCAGAGTAAGTTAAAAATGAGGGCTGTATTTTGCAAACACTCAAACTTATGGGGGGTATTTGGGTTATTCTTACTTACAGGTTATTTTCATTTTAAAAATAATATCACTTTCTTTTTAAAAACGATTGAAAGGATTAAAACAAAACTATAAAACTCAATGATTAGTTCCAAACATCATCTCAAAGCCGGCCTCAGTTTCCAATTCAGGGCAATGATTTATCCCGGCATTGTTGATAACAATATCAATTTTTATTCTCTTTCTTATTCCGATATACTGTACAATATTCAGAACTCTTCACATATTTTTTCTAATATAGTGTGCTTTAATTTTATTCACATAAGTTTAAACATATGGATAGAGAATTCATCAAAAGAGAATCTTCTGTATAACAGCTGTAAGTATACTCCTTTTATCGGTTGGCTGGGATAACGTCACTTAGTCTCCTTTCCCCCATTGGAGTACAAAACCGGAATATAAAGCAAATACTATGAACAGTTGAAGTGCGAGTCTGTAATCAGAGATAAGGCGGAGCATAGATGCTAACAAAAAGTACTAAACCTTCTATGGAATTAATGTAATGTATAATAATAATACCAATGCTTTTTGTTAACATCTATGCTCCGCCTTATCTCTGATTACAGACTCGCACTTCAACTGTTCATGGTATTTACTTTATATTCCGGTTTTGTACTCCAATGGGGGAAAGAATGGGGGAAAGGAGACTAAGTGACGTTATCCCAGCCAACCGATAAATGCATTATACCTGTATGTGTAAAGCTATATGCTATATAGTTGATTCTCATTTGATGAATTCCTAATCCATATAATAAAATCCAACAGCAGTTTGTAATTTAACATGTTCAAAATATTATTACAAAAATATCAGTAATGTCTGTGATTTTCAACACATTATAAGTTATGAACGGAAATATTATATTCAGCTGTCTTTCTATATCACTGTTTGGTATTCAATATGATTTTTGAATTTCTTAATACAATTATTTTGACAGCAGTTTATGGGCTTTTAATTGTTTTAATAATCAATATATTAATGAAATTTAAGAGAAAGCAAAGAATTGGTTCTCATAAAAGAGCAGTTTTAATAACAGGTATTAATGTATTTACACTGTTTTCCGATTGAATTTCACTTCAGCCCAATTCAAAGTAAGGGCGCGCTCTTCGCCCCCAAATCAAAGTAAGTTCACCCCAAATGAATTTACTGCTCACTGCTTAGCCCCCAATTCAAAGCAGTTTTAAAGCATTTCATTTTATCACCAAATACAGTATTATTGTTTAATGTATTGTGTAAAGTAAAAGTGAATTTTATTATTTTAATTCTGTTCAATACTTTAATTTAGAAATGAAATATTGACTTAAATATAATGAACTGTATTTTGCATGTTTTTCTATTTATGTCTTTTTAATTGAATGTTTGTAACAAATGTTTGTTTTCACACTAATGTAAAATGAAATGCTTTAAAACTGCTTTGATTTGGGGGCGAAGAGCGCGCCCTTACTTTGAATTGGGTTGAAGTGAAATTCAATCGGAAAACAGAGTAATTATTATAGAATTTATATAATTATCGGTAATGTATTGAACAGATTCTCCGAATTATCGGTGGAAATGCCTAAAGATTTGAACTCAAATTCTTCGAGTTCTGCAACCATTCGAAGTCCAAACTATTACAACCCTTCCATTGTTAAGAGTGTCACCACTTCTTTTACCTCAACTAATAATCACTCGATTCAAATCAGTCAAACAAAAAAGGGTCAAAAACGAGAAGAGGGCTGGAAGGAAGTGGTGAGGAAGTCCAAGAAAGTGGTGGTTCCCTCCAATGCCATTAGTCGAGTGATAGGAAGGGGTGGATGTAATATAAACACTATAAGAGAAATTTCTGGCGCTCATATCGAAGTGGAGAAGCAGAAGGGACAGGGAGATAGGATGGTCATTATAAAGGGCTCGGCCGACGCCACCCGACACGCCCAACAACTTATTGCCGCCCTTTCGAAGGAAAGTGAAAAAGATTTATCGGAAATAATAAAATCTTTGGGATTGAGTCGACCGACGAGTGTTAGTAGCGATGAAATGGTTGTTCCGAATCGTAATTCAGGGAAAAATCTGAACACAGGAGTCATGGGCTCCACATCTCGTCATTCAAACTCTGTTTCCAATGTTTTGAAGTCTTCATCCATGAGTTCTGTTTGCTCATCGAGTTTGCCCTCAAATGTGGGTACTTTTAGCAATCGTTCGACAATTTTGGTTCGACCCTCCGCTCCAATCTCTCATTCCTCACCGTTTGTTAACGCCTGGAACTCGAGAAGCAGTGGTGTGACTCGAATGCCTTCAATAAGCTCAGTGCCAGTGTCTACACAACAATATTCTGTTGCCATTACTACTAAATCTACCGTTTCGTACACAATGGCAGTCGCGGCCAAAGGCAAGAACACAAAGACGACATCTGTTTCAACAATAGTTCCCGCGATTCCCAAAGTTATAACCACTTCTGAATTGAAGACTACTTCGATTACAAACCAATTGCGTCCAACAGGTGCTCCACAAGGCATACAGCCATTCAATCAAATGTTTACTACCGGTGCTCGTGTTCCCGTTCCTATAAACAGCAACAACGGAGCGAAAACCACATCATATCTGCCGACAACTAAACAGCCGTTCAATAATCTGCAAACCATAACAACAGCACAATCGCCGATAAGCACCACCTCATCGGTCATCTCTGATTCAAACTCTTCAAAGGCCTCTTCGGGCGCCAGTCTTAACGGCGCGACTCCTGAGTACACGCCTTTCAACAATCTGTTCAGTAAAGTCGCGCAACAGAGTGTTTGGGGACAGCAGTCAAAGGACTCGCACAATAAGCCTAACTTTGCGAGTGTGGCCGCCTCTGGCCTCACATCAATTGCCTCATCCAATACCGGCCATTCGAATAGTATGTCCACTACTCTTGTGCTACCCGTTCCTCAAAATGCAACAAAAGAATTATCGATAGACGCGAGTAAAGCCCCGGGTTATAGAGGAAACCTTCATATATCCCCCAGCAATGCCTCCTCCACTCCCTCTTCCTCTTCTGGTTCAACAAATTTAGGACCAATAGGCAGTGGTCACGCACGCAGTGCCCCCTGTACTCCACCGTTGATGTCATCTCAGGGACAGCTCACGCCTTCGAGTACTGCGAAGATGTCGAGCCCCCCTCTATCGGCGACCCCAACCCCTTCCTCACAACACTCGATCTTACATCACAACCGATCGATGACTGACCCACAGAACACAGTCTTTTCGTTAACAAATGAGACAAACCTATCGGCAATGAATATCAGTCATTCTCCAAGTCATGTGTTGAGCTCCGCCCCAATTGTCAGTTCCTCTGCAACTTTGACATCATATCAACCAATGGTGTCGAATGTCATCAACAGTTCTAATCCCCAACCGGTTGTGTCAAACTCTATGAAATCTCAGAGTTATGGCATGTCTTCGGCAATGAATGTCCCGCAAAGACACCCATACATGACAAACACGACCTACAGTCAGAACAGTCTTCTCACATCTGTGGGTCAACCGATCCAAACCATTAGCGATCAAAACCAGTCGGTGTTTGCGGTCAACACCGGTAGTGCTGTTCAAAGTAATCTAAACCCGAACGCTCCCGACTTCTCAGCGCGTGTTTCTATTATGCAATCCTCTCATCAGATGAACGGCCCGTCACTCACACCTCAGAACCGAATGACATCCAATTCAGTGGCCAATCAGTCGCCCAATGCAGCCATTGTCCTTCAGGACCAGATGAGAGCAGCCATTCTGGCGGCTTCTGCTAACCTACAGCTGCAAACCCTTCAGAAACAACAGGCCTGTGCGGCCGCGCGAATACATTATGCGGCCAATCCAGCCCTACATCAGAACCATTTGGCGGCCAATGATTTTGGTGCGAATACACCTCCGCCTTCACCCGAAACACTACGACTACTGCATACAGCCATCAATAGTATACCTAATGTCAACTCTGCTCATGGAATACAACACTTTGGATTAATGCAGACCTCAAACTATTTGCCCCAACAGTTACAACAACACCAAAGGGTTTCGCAGACGACTATCAATACAATGAATGCCCAAAAAGATATGGAAACGAATTGCGATTACGAAGAACGCAAACTTCCCCGTCCTATCGGTACGGAAAGAGCACAACGAAAAAATCCGACTCCTATTTACGCGCATAATATCAATAATATGAACGCAACAAATGAGGCGACACAACAGCAGATGTGGCCCTTCGGGTGCGAAGTTGTGACCAATGATTTGAATGAATGGATGCAAACACAACAGATTCCGAACCCAAGTATGCATTCGTCGAATATGACGAGTGATAACCCAATGCCTAATGTGAACCAAAACCGGTTTAATTCAGGCGAAGACGTATCGCATTACGACTCGACATATCAGGTGAGGACACCATTAGTGCACTCGACCACCACTCAGAGCATTGTTACTGTGTTGAGCACAATATTTATGATTCGTTAGAATATTATTTATTTATTTTATTGTCGTTACTTTAGATGAGTGTCGGCGCACAACACATGGCCAACAGTGGTCTAAATTACTCGGCCTCTAATGTGCCGATTCTGGGAGTAAATGGAGTTCCGGCACACTTCTCGTCCCCACTCTATCAGTCAGTTTCTGCAAACCCTGGTATGAGTGGAACACAAGATAGTGATTACTGGAACGCGAAAATAGCGCCCATCTCTTCATCCAATGCCGGACTCAATAATGGTATGTCTTCTGGGAATCAATCGTCGAATGGGGAGCAGAAAATCGTGAGTCAAGTGATGGCAATGTTTTCCGTAATAATCAATGTATTAATTGTAATGTCTTTGTTGACAGAATTGGAACAATTGGAATCACCACACGTGACAAACGCAACTAAATTTGGAATCGGATTCATATGTCATATAAGATAATCAATAAAGGAGTGAACGAATCGATGAGTTATTAACCATACGATCAGTTCATCGCGTGATTAATAGAATGAATGCAAACCTATATTAACTGTTGATTATTATAAATATTATAAACGCCAACACATTATAAATGGTATGAAATGATTAGAAAACAAACGTTGAGTTCTACAGAATTGCATTATAACCTAAATTTTCTATAAAACTGTCAAAAACTGAGAGTCGATTGAATGTAAAATAACTTTTATGTTAGTCTTCGAAACAAAAAACACCTAAAAATTGATTTTAAGAAAACAATAATACTTTAAGTGATGTATAGTTTATTTGATTTTATTTGTCAGTTCTTTCTCTTCTCTATATATTTGATGTTTTCATATATTATTTCAATTTATTTCACTTTTATTTTATTTTCAGTTATAAATTCGATTCGATTTTTATAAATTCTATCAAATGTTTTATTTAAGACTTTGATTGCAAAGTCAGACCAGTTTTAGTTTTTGGCAATCAGTTGATTGTCTGAGTTGTCCTCTTTGTTCGGCTCTTCGTATCCTTCGATATAATTCCAGAATTTGATCGCAAATTCTTCTTTTGACGGTTGGCTCACAACTACTACTCGTGTTATAAACGGCACTAAAGGAGTGAGAAATGTATCAAACATTACTGTATTTGGTTGTCTGCTTGTCCTACAATACCTTCTGATAAGTGGTGCTTATGTTTCTCAATAGTCGATAATAAAAATCTGAAATTCTGTTCCAACTGTTGGTCAGTCATATCGAGTCGGCCGAAGGGCACCCGAACTGTACCAAAATCGAGCTCAAACTCATCCTTAACGCACTTATAGTCGATTCCATTGACGAACTGATTGACCAGTTTTTTCATATCAAAGCCCAGATTACCCTTCAGTTTAGAGGGAAAGTTGTCGACGAGAATACCCCTGATCTGTGCCAACTCAATGAGCACATCCCCGTGACAGACCAGGTCATCGAAGTTACTCATATTCAGGTCTCCCTTTTGCAGCATTTTTATTATCTCTACCCCTCCCACCACATCAGCGCCGGCCTCTTTGGCGTCGTATTTGTCCTCTTCTTTCTTACAAATGGCTAATATTCTTCGGTTGACTTTGAAGTCGAATTTGTTTGGATAAGAGATAATACCCTTAAAGGCGTCGCAGAATTTAGTTTTCTTTTTAGTCCTTAAATCCAATTCAATCGTCGATTCGATGACAGCGTTTGGTTCGTTGAACAGTGACTTGTCGTGAGTTTCTCTGTGCATAGCTATGGCCGACACCAACGGGTGTGTCATCTCTTGGTATAACTCAGTTATGTAGACGTCGTCGACGATTGTGTCCAACGGTTTCAAGTGTTTGTCCGAAAACCTTCGCGAACCCACGTTTAGAGTGCTTTGGGGTAAAGGAGTGGGAGTTAAGGGTTGAGACAATCAACACAACAGACAAGTGTCAGACATACGACTTATCGATCTTCACTCTGTCGGGGGTCCACACCTTTGGCCCCGCATTCCTGGCCTCGTCTTTCTTCACTCTCGAGAGTCTCATCTTTTCCCGATTGGCGGCAATGCGTTTACCCCTTCGGGCGGCCATTTGTCTCTTCTGAAGGACAACACAGGGAATGAAGTTATTGAGACATCCGTTCCCCCAATGGCTTGCATTCAATACATTCAATGCATTGATTTGTTTGACCAAAACGTTTGCAAACATTTGTGTAAATATTAAATATCAATAAAACAGCGAATAATTTATAAAATTATAAACACTTGACGTCACTGTGCACTCCCCTAATGCCACCCCAAATACGTGTGTACACTGTGTTGGCTAAAGTGCTACAATTATTTGAAGCATTTTTCATATAATGCACATTAGATGTCGTATTTAAGAGACATTCAAATGCAGCCAATGGCAGACAACAGCGTCCAATACAGTCACTGCTTGAATGTCTCTTAAATACGACATCTAATGTGCATTATATGAAAAATGCTTCGAATACAGTATTTATCCCCAAACAAGTCTATAATAGCGCCCCCAACGTATCGCCATTACATATGACAATATTAGACCAATAGAAAACTTTATTTAGTATAATTGAATTACAACACATTTTTATACTACA
>JAQFXN010004127.1:0-10111 GCA_034693365.1 Liacarus xylariae
TTGGAACCACTCACACGCTCAGACACCTCCTGTTGCACACCTCCTGCACCTCCATTTAGTCTGACGGTCACAATATAAACGAATAGAAAAGTTTTGATTTGGAATAACAAGTTTTAAAACTAATTATTGATTATTCTAAATGAATATCTTTAGTCAAGAATTTCAATTCTAACGGACAAACAATCTTGAATTGAATTCTTAGATAATTAAATTGCATATTAGGAAAATAAGCACAAAAAAAACCTCTGATTATATGCCATATCATGTGATGTCGTGATAATGACTCCACACGATATGCATTCGGAACAAGTAAGCAAGGTGATCATAATATATGCTTTTGACAATAATTCATATTTAAGTTATCATTAAAGATATTAAATGATATAATAATCTGAAGAATTTATTTATAGATTCGTAAAAAAAGATAAAAAAATATCAATTAATTACAATAATCGCATGATTTTCTAATTACAAATAATTAGTGATATTTATAAAAATTAATTATTTATTTATTAATCAGTTTCACTATTTCAGGGTTTCTTTGAGAGGAAAAATAGCTTTTCATTCAAAAACCATTAATTCATTTTTTGTCTATCATTTTCTTATTTATTCATAAATTCTTGAGAACTTAATTGAATTACTAAACAATTTTTTAAACAAATGAAGTTCTTATGGAGTGGTGAACTAAAGTAGTTAATGTACTGAATAAGTACTAGAGTACTAGTAGTAACTGATAGAAAAATAGGAATTATAATTAAGATAACAGGAATTGAAACCATTATGTACTGAAAATACAATATCTAAACCTTTATATAATAAAGTATTATATTATATGATAAAGAAAATTGACCTAATTTTCAGTCCAACAGTATTTAAAATGAATACGAAATAGAAAAAAACACTTAAACAAAGTATAATTCTTTATTTTGATAATAAAAAAATATGCAATTATTTTAATTAACACTTCAGTACATGTTATTAATGTGATTGAAACAAAAGAGAAAAAAGTTTATAATCACTTGAATTAATATAATTATATTTGAAACGTAGTATTACCGGTAATTTCTTAAATAAATAATTGTGTAATTGAAATCAAATATAAAAAAAAATTTTTTAATTAATTTTGAAAAAGTGATCGAAAAAATGGAAGTTTTAGATATAAAAATCAGAGACAAAATATGATTCAAAAAAAATATGTTTAATTCACAAAATGTTTCGAGTATTTGGTTTTAAAAAGTAAATGATTAGAAAAAAAGAAGTTTAATATCTGATGTAATAATGAAGAACAAGTCATAAATTCATTAATTAATGTTAAAAAAATAACGAAAAGATAAGATTAATTTTCGCAATGACTTAGAAAAAAAACCAAAATTATTCGCTTAACGAGTCGTTTATAACCTATTAATTTAAATATCAAAGAAATACTGCGAATAATTAGGAAAATAACAAAAAACAAAATTACAAAACAAAAAATCAATTGAATGCACAAAAAAGTTATTAAGAAAACAAAACAAAAATATCACATAAGAAGTGAATTATGAAATGACTTAAAAATATACGTAAAAAAGAGAAAAATTTGATGTAATAGTAGTCAAAAGGAGTTAATCATCAATTGAGATGACTTCGTGCTTCTTGAATTGGTATTTGTCTGGAATCCAGTTTATCAGATAAACCCGGTGTTTGTTTGCGGCGCACAATACCGGTCCCATACCATTGTCTGTAATACTAATCTTAGTTATGGCATCCCTACTGATCCTTTCCTTGAATAATGGCTTGTAATGAGTTATATAATGAAGTCGTTTGAGTGATGGACAGTGATGTATATAAACAAAGCCATCATTCGTACCGCAGGCCAGCACTGATCCAAACAAACCAATTGATGTGATTTTATCATATTTTTCGAGCCAATGCTCTAAAGGACATAATTTAAAAGACTTGGAGTCTGTAGTGAAAACGGTTTGATTTCGATCTTAAAAAATATATAAATTACGGTAAATATCAAATCAAATGCAAAATAATTGCTAAACAATAAAAGTCTAATTACTTGTAATCAAAAAGAATATTCCGTCGCCAAAAGAGAATCCATTGATTATTTTCGTAACCAATTCTTCCATCTCTTCATTGTTATTATAGTAATCGTAAGTCAATTCGTTAATTGAATTCCATTTCCATCTGAAGTTCTCTTTCTTAACTAATGGCAAATTGAACTCAACATCACTGCAAGCGATTAAATTGAATTCATAACAAAAACAGTTCAACTGTTTATAGAAATAAAACAAAATTTAGAAAAATTTTAAACGAAATTATAGTAAAAACAAAGCAATTATTTATAATTCATTAAAACCTTAAGATTACTGAAGGAGAAGAGTCCCAACCAATGGTTAGCGCTATTGAAGACTTGACGACAGGAAACAGTTGTGATTAACACAGCTTTTAGTGATTCTTTGATGGGAACGACTCCGGCTTTTGGCAAAACCAGTCGAAACAATGAGATATCGACGGCCTCTTTAGTGGAAACGGCGAAATAATCTCTACAAACGCGCACTTTTAGAAAATGGCGTTGTGTTAGGGGACAGATCTCAAAGTGCTTGCCTTTGGTTAAGCCACCGATAAATGATATGTATATACGACTGTCCTCTCCTATAGAAATGATGTGATGATGATTACTAAACGAGAGATAATCAGTTGGATAGCCGTTCTGTTTATGCAATTCGTATTTCTCTGTTTTGAATCAAAAATAATTTCATTAATTTTAAAGAATTTCAAACAAACAAAAATATTTATATTTGAATTGAGGCACAAATTATTTGCACAAACTTTAGATTAATTCGCATTTATTGAAAACAAGAATCCGATAATGGTATGTGTCATATATGTATGATTAAACGCAGGACTACTGAACTCTTGCTATTCTGGGGAGAGGGAGATGAATGACAACTAAAACTTATTATGAATTTTGTTAAAAATTATTATTTTCCGGAGAGAATCTTAAGGTATCCATAGATTGATATTCTCTGACTCCTAGGAGTCATTGCACAATTATACAGGTGCTCATATTTTACGGTTATATTTCAAATAAATATAAGGTTACTGTATTTATTCCAGACCTTTGGGCTTTGATTATTGTAGAAATATGAGGTGATTGTATGGACTGTATTATTAAGGTATTGAATGTAATGACATTCGGACATGGAATCTGACGCTCGAACCTATGGTATGTTTTAAAAATTAGGAAACATTTGCGATTCTATGCACCCGATATAAACAGTACTCAATATACTTAATTCCGTGATAAATAATAAAAATGTCATATATTATAGGACATGACATTATAGGATACAAACATTGATTAGAATTGCCAATAAAGAGGTGAAACACAAACTCCTGACACAATCTCATGATTTCTAAGCGCAAACAGAAACAGATTAAAAAATTACTGCAACTAATCATAAAAACCTAAATATTTTTAATTAGAAGTCAATCAATGCTTTAATAATAGCATTCAATCAATTATTCGTAACTTTATTTCACATGTCATTAGAAGTATTGATATATAATATAACTAATAATATGAAGAAATTTAGTAAATTATGGTTCACTAACCCTCTCCAACCAAATTGATTAACGCCAAGTCGTTGACCGGTTCCCTATGCTGTGCAATGATTATCGGCTTTTGTTCATTTAAGCAGTCAAGTAAGTGGACCCGACCTGAGCGGTGGCCAGCGATGACTAAATTGCCTGAAAAATGACAATAATTTCACAAATAATTAATAAAATTTACAAAAAAAAAGATTAAAAACTTGACTCAAATCCGAGATTTAAATCAGTATTAATAAACAAAACAACAAATAAATGCAAAATGTAGTCATGTTTTGGACAATACCTGTGACCGCAATCGCAGAAATGCTTTTATAATCACTAAACGCAGAGCCAAACGATTGGCTGTATTTAAGACAACGATTCGGCAATTTATTGACGCTTTGGCTGCGAAACCATTTAATATAAATCTCTTTACACTTATATCCGTCCAATTGGTCCACCGATTCGTTGTTATAGGGGTTGAGATCATCCAAGACATTGGGTTCGATCTCTTTGTGGCAACACTTTCTCCAGAAGTGACGACTCGTGCGCTCAATGTTTTGTTTGGCTTTTAACCAATTGGTCGACACTCGGGAGGAACGGCTGAATTGAGAGCCCGAACACAACCACAGTATCCGTTCGATGAGTTCAATGGGAAACGAATCCATCCTTCGGTCCAATGAAGTCAAGTCTTGTTTTAATTGCAATCAAAATAAATGTTTCCTTAAATACAAAACAAATCGTTTCTCTTCTCTAGTGTTGTGTTGTTTTGCAAATAACTGAATACCAAAAGTCACGCATTTGTTGGCAATTATTGTTGAGATGTTGTCATTCAATGAATGCTTTTATTTCAATAAAAACTTTCGTCGATTTGTATTATAAGTGCAAACAAACGGTTCATAACATCAATACTGTGTTTGGTTTGACTTTTATATTAATTAAAACTCCTTTCAATCAACTCTTTGACTGTTTTTCACTCAAACAGTGTTTAGTTTTATGGGAACGTAATCTCTGTCCACAACTCTAATGACTGAACACAACTGGAGTGCCCAACCGTCCTCTATGTTGCCCAGGGTGGAGGCCAGCGTCTCTCCTTGATAATCAAATGTTCCGGAATCGCAATTGAACATGAATCATGCTAAAAATATGCAAGTACCAAATTCTGAGAATATCTGAATAATATTTTTGCACAAACATCCGGGAAAACTTATGGTATAGGGTCAAATTATAATATTGTAACATCATGATATATCTTTACTAGAACTGCTTTGGATATATTTAATATAAGGTGACCAGAGGTGTATACATTAGGAATTTGTGAATAAAACGAGCGTCTATTAGGCGGTGACGTAAAACTCGTCTCTTCTCAAACACATTTACAACTGAAATAAAATTTGAAATATAACCAGAGTCATGAAAAATCTTTTATTAAAAAAAGTGAATAGTATTTTACGACATCATAGACCAGGGGTAGCAGAGGTCTGTCGAGTGAGGGTTAAGGTTGGGGTATTTTTGCAAAAATGAAGAAAAAATTTAAAAAACAAATTAAATGAAAAATTAATCATTAATTTACAGTTTGTTTGAAGTCTATGTTTTATATTCAAATGTATTGTATTCTTGTGTTCAATAAGAGTTGATTTTTGTGTAAAACTTTTTCCGCAATTATTGAAATCACAAACAAATAGTTTTTCTCCTGAATGTATGCGTATGTATTAAAATATTTGCACTTATCTATATATCTATAAGTCTTGTAACATTAAAATAATGATTTTTGACAATAATTTGCAACTACTTTCTAAAATAATATTTTTAGTTTATTTTTTAACAAGTTTTTGTTTTTTAATTTTCATGACTCTGGTTATATTTTTCAAATTTTATTTCATTTGTAAATGTGTTTGAGAAGAAACCAGTTTTACATGACCTGCCTAATTTAATAGACGCTGGCTTTATTTACAAATTCATAATATATAGCCTAAATACCTCCTGAGATTTTGCAAAATACTTTCCTGATATTTTGCACGGCAAGTAAAAGTTTGTAGTTTTATCTTACATTTGCATTTTTTATATTTTATATTTGTATCCACACTTCTTGGCTTTTATAGACAATTTTCTAAAATACCCCCACCTAAACCTCTTTACTCAGTCGACTTTGTCTACCTGTGATTATTTTAAAAGGGATTGGGCATAATTATAATATAATGCTATTTCTTATTTTATGTACACACTTTATCTATCACTTATAAACAGCAATTTTGAAATCCGGTGTTATTTTAAAAATAGCGCTATAAGATACTTTTTAATAATAGATGCCGTTAATAGTAGTATTCACATAAGGCTTTTTCTACACATACCATTCATTAATAATATAACGGCATCTATTGTTAAAAATTATCTTATAGCGCTGTTTTTAAAATAACACCGGATTTCAAAATTGCTGGTCATAACCGTTCCAAGAAAAGGAATACCGTCTTGAGTTGACCCCTGAATATGTATGCACTCAGGTCTACGTTGCAATGAGTACAGGGGAATTCCTGTCGTCACGTCTTTCTTAGTGTTCGGTTCTTTGTCTTCGTCCTCGTTTACGTGCTCTGGATCTTGTATTGCTGTAGCCCCTCTGCTGTTGGCTGAAAACTTAATTTATATCACTTCAAATAATTTGTAGACTGAATTGTAGTTTAAAACAACAATCACTTTATTTATCAAATAGAAACTTTTATTAGAGAATACACTTTATTTATCAACTAGAAACTTTTATTAGAGAATACACTCATAACAACTTTTAGTTTATCAGTTTGGTCGGGCAGAGTTTCCTCTAGCCATCAAAGAGATTTTAGGCACTACTAGTAACTCAAAAGAGCACGGCCCTACCTGTGGCTGAAGCCACTGGCAAATGAGTCGCGTAGCGCAAAGCGCCTCACTTTTATCCCTCCGAGTGGCAATGGTGCGCAAGCTCGGAGCCTGCTCATAGCGAGTGTAGAATATTCTAGAAGCTTTAGAAACAACTACACCGGAAGCGTATAATCACATCAGTGATGCTCAATTTATGCAGTGATGCTTAGCTCTATGCCTACGTTCTTATAATTGTAGGTGTATTTCAGTGTAATAAAGCTTTTAATCAAATATAGGCCTAATTCATTCGGCGCTATGTCGCGCTATTAGTGTTATAGTCTACTCATACACACTATTATTAGATAGCAGTTTATACGGCTTGAGGCCAACTGTTCACTTGAAGGCCTTAGAATAGGAACTAACTTCCATGATTATTTAGGGTGCCAATCCAATCTGCTCTGGACGGCGAATTGTTGAGGCCACGCATAATTTAAAAGGAGTTAGATCTAGTATATGAATCGTTAATTAGTAATCTTTATAAACCTTAAAAGACAGTATTAGTCATTAAATAAGTAGACATTAAGCAAGAAGAGCAACTGATATGAGCGCTTCCAGGACAATTCATCGTGGTTCAAAACATAGTGGTAATCTTCAAAAATCGTTGGATAGGTATGTTCTAGGAGGATTCTTAAAATTTCTATTTTCTACACTAAAAATGAATGTCAAATTTGTACACAATTATCTTGTTTCTCAATGATCACGTCCAACAGACAAGTCATACTAGAATAAAGGTGACAAAATTATGAAAAAATTGTTATAAAAACAACCCTTATTATGAACGGATCCCAAAGAAAATTTTAAACCAAATTTTCATAATGTTATCTCAATATGATAACTAATAAATACAGTGTGATTTTTGCTAAAAAATTATGTTGCAAATTATCATCAACTGTGGCAGTTATCGAATGAGTTCTTCAAGACTTATTTATTTTTAGAATTTCAGAATGCGGAGGAATATTTTAGAGAATATCTTATAAAAATATTCTTTATTTTTATTAAAAACTATCATTGAAGTAATAAACTCTTGATTCGAAATGATAAAGTGTGATGAATAAAAAATATATAATTAATAGAGGTTTTACAAAATGTTGTCGTTTTTATTGTAGAAAATAGAAATTTTATAAACCTTCCTAGAACATATCTATCCAACGATTTAAGAAGATGTCCCAATACAATTATTCCATCTTATATATATTATTTATAAAATTTTGTATTCAAGTATAGCCTAATATTTGAGCAAAATATCTCTTTTTCAATACATTAGCAGCGGTTCATCAATGAGATATCGAGGATTACAAAATTCAAGCCATATATTTGCATATTTTTAAGAAGAATACGAAAGTAAATAATTTAAACTATAATTTATAAAAAGACAATATGTTATTATTATAGCACAATTAATAATATTATTGTTTATAAAATAAAATCTGCAAGATTTGTTTAAATTAAGGCTGTCGACAGAGCTCAAAGTCATTTCATGTTTTGTTATGAGAAGAGCATCAAAATCATAGAGAGTATAAGAAGCCGAATTTTGCAATCGTTAATTCTTGCAGAATTTAATTAAAAATGATGCAAATTATCATAATTTAAAATAAAAAAACTTATTATAAAGTTTATTAAGTTTTTTAAGATGTGAAGATCTAACTGTTGGTGAAAAAGCTTTGGCTAACTTTTAACATCAATAAAATCATTTAATATTTCACTTAAGATTTGAATTTTATTATTTAATAAATAGAAAATCAAAATATATAAATATGTGAAAGTATTTCTTCATGAGAAGTTTGATAAATATTGGCTGAAAATGGTGGAGATATTCGCCATCTCTCACTGTGTGTGTATTACAGTGAAGCCTACATTTTTCTGCTTATACAGCAAAAATCTATTGATTTAACGTTTTTAGCAAATGAGAATCGCGACACTGCTTTAGACCCCAATTGAGAATCGTGTCTCTGCTTTAGTCCTCAAATGAGAATCGCGTCTCACTCTAAGCCCGCAAATAAGAATCGTTTTATAGCAATTCATTTAACAGAAAGTGTAAACAAATACTTATAACAAATTATTCTAATATTCAATTACAATAAATCAAATAAATTGTGATTATTAATGATGAAAATATATTGATTAAATGATTAATACATTTTTAAAAATTATTAATGAAATTTCTATTTTAATTCAATTAAAAATAAGTTTTCTGTTTAAATAACAGAACATATATACAGAATTTAAACTATTCAATAAACTGTTGTATTTCGAAAAATTTAACAAACAAAAAATAATTCGGCCAATAATAATAAATATTAATAAGACGTTGGTTTTCAAGCATTTTACAGTATTTAATTCATTTCTATTATTGTTTGTTTTCTAATGTATATTTAGAATTTTTGTGTATAATATGTGAACAAAAGATATATATTTATTGCAGAATGTGTTTATGACTTTAACAAATCACTATTGTTTTCTTTCACCGAATATAATAAATAAAACCAAATAAAACTTATTTATCCAACTCTTTGCTCAGGAGATCGCAATATCTCTCTCTCCTCTCCCCTCCTTCTCTCCCTACCTCTTACTTTCACTGCTTCTCTCTATTTCTTCAATTATAGAGCATTTAAAGAATTATTTGAGCGAAGAATTGGTTATATTATTCATTTATTACCGTATGTTCAGGGTTTGAATATTCGTGAATAAAATATAGGATTGCAGTGAAGTATATAAAGCTATTTTGTGTGATTTATAATTCCTGAGATAACTACTGATCAATAATTAGAAGAAATGATTTTCAATTCAAATCCATACATAAATAAAACATTCAGTTATTGTAGTTTTGTTAACTTAACGATAACATACATGGGTTCTCTTACTTTGTACAGTATTTTATTTTTTGTTTTTTTTCATAAAACCACATGAATTCAATTTAGCGCTTTGTTGTTGTTCGGGCACATTATAAATATTAATAATTTCTTACTTTTTATTACAAATCACAACTTGAATATTGAACCAAAGACTGGTTATTTCGGACAATTAATTGTTTCGATCGCTAACAACGTTTAAGCTGTTGTGTCTGCGATCATCTTCAGCACTGTTACTATCGACTAATACGTCGAATAGCATTTATTTGTGACTCCACTTATAGCAGTCATGAGAGAGGAGGATAGGGGGACCTAAAACACATCATATAACACATAAGAACTTCGCTTTAGCCAATTTGTGGCGCCCATAGACAGAACCTTTGTAAGTAAGGATAAGCTAATGGCACGCGAGTGGCTAAAGTGAATATAGACTTGTAATATAGAATAGATAGACAAATTATATTGAGGAATATGGGAGAAGTAGAAACTTTACTGATTCTTTTACTGATACTCTTCTGTTTGCTTAGGATTGGCCATTTTCTACTTCACCTCTTACAGTGGTGTAGATTAACGTTACCCCCACTGCTTATGAATCAATACTCAGTTATATAAAATCTATTGATAAATAGTAAAATGTTTTCAAATAAATGCATCAATGTAATAATTGTTAAGATGACGCAGCAGTTGCCATTTTGAACTATTATTATACAGTAAAAGGAATCATAATAAAAGACAACATTTTTAATTCTCTTAAACATCTCTTGATGACATATATACATCTTGAAACATATATA